>CM034360.1:36160007-36211602 GCA_019925275.1 Mytilus edulis
AGAGATCGTCAAGATATTACTTGAACGCAACGTTAATCCAAATATATGTAATGAGGATTACGAATCGCCTCTATTCATAGCGAGCTTAAACGGTCATGTCAAAGTCGTTGAATATCTTTTGCAGTACAATGCTGATTGTAACATTACTAGTAGATTCAATGAAACGGCCTTATCTATTGCCGTACATAGGGCTCGAACAATGCTGAACGTGTTCAGCCTCAACATTGATAAAACTGATCTTATCCTTTGCGAACATTTCGGTTACAGACCATGGCGGACATGGATACATATAATAAAATTGTTATTGGATAGTAATGCTGATATTTTCAGTAGTTCGCTGGTGTTTTGATTAAGGTATGCAAGTAAGGGAGGTCTCGATCTGTTAATATGTCTTTTTGGAACCTCTCATATTAACTTACCAATTGTACATGGTTTATAATTTGGTACGTCAGAGATGCGTTAAGTCTACATCAGGTCATCAGTGGCACTAAAATCGAAAGTTGAAAAGCCAATCAACATCAAAAGTCAAAAGTATATTTAAAAGAAATCCAAAAACTTGTAAAAATGTTCTAAAAACCGGTAACGGTTGTTCAAACCGCGGTAAAGAAAGGCTCATAGTTTTGTTTAATACAACAGTTTTTAAACAGTAGATTTATTGAAAGCCAAAATGGCAATGTTATATCATAGTAACACAGAAGTGTCGATTACATGACTGATGATCCCTTCGGAGACGAAACGTCTTGTGAACATTAATTTGAACAATTATGATAGCAATTTCCTTTGAATATCTTTATATTTAAAAATGCGGTAGTGTATTTTATGCATGGCATTTCACAAAATGCTGTTTTTAATGAAACCATCCTATACCATTTCTATGGCTTCATGGGCTTTATATACAATAAATCTTGGGGTTTCGTTGACATATAAGAAAGAATAAGACTGTCCCTGTTTATAATAGGTCCACACATGTATGGGTTTATGTGCGATATGCAGAATGACTTTGAATGATTCAGCAACGATTTGTTTAAATGTTGTTCAATACCATGATCTATTAAGATTGCCAGAAAGTTTATGTTAATTCAATGAGTTATAAATTATCCGAGTTATGACCACAATAGAGCACATATAATAGTTATGTTTTACTTTTGTTTTTAAACAGTTTATTTTTCAAATAGTTGTATATCAAATGTTTGGTATTAATTTTGTAGACTATTTTGTTACTGTAGGTATTCAGTATTCAGACGTATATAATTATGTTATTGTCTTGGATTGAAGAAGTAAAATCGTATTTCATATGATGATTTATTGTAAACTATTTAGTAACCAAAATAGTGTGTTTATTTTGCCTGTTTATTATTAGGTAGTGACATGTATAGTTTAGTGTTGACGTGAACAATGTGCTGAATCATGTACACATACAATTAGAGCATTTTAGTACAAAATTGTTCATGTTTGCTTAATCACGTGCATTAAATCATGTATATAAATATTGTTTTAGCAAATTAGAATTATTCATTTGACATCATTTGATGAAGATATCTGTTTTCCGAAATATTCAGTATGTTTTTGTTATGTTGGTGTTTCATATGAATATTTATGTGTTAGCCTCAAATCTCTTATAATTCCCAAATATTTGCCTTTTCTTCGTACCTGTGTCCTATTCCTTATTGTGTTATAGTCGTCACAAATTCATCTCCTCTTTTTTCTAAGTTAAGCGTCCTTTTTAACAAGGTTTGCACTCTCATGAGTGACAGGGACAAGGAAACGCAGGAATAACGGACGGAAATCGGGATATAAGGTGCATACCATGGGGAAAGGGACAGAACTGACAGTAGAAGGGAGTACATAATAGACATATGCTTCAAACCCTTTTTGACCGATATCTGTCTGCGATTTATCGAAGTTGGATTTGGAATTAGTAATCCCTGTTCCCCTTATTACATAGGGGCAGGCAGTTTTAATCTCAACATCAAAAAAGTGTTAAAAAACTTTTAAACTTTTAAAGATTATGAAGCCTCATTATTATTTTTTGACTGTTGTTATTTATGTTTTAGTTCAATAGTGAAAAGAGTCAGTAAAATGTTTTATAACTTTTATGTTCTCTCTTAATACGTAATGCTAAATAGCCATTCAATTGCTGTAAAAAAAAGTTTGGTAACCTTTTCACTTGTTTTATGTTTATTGTGTGTCGTTTAAGTGTGCCTATCGAACACTTTCCGATGTTTTTGATAGCGATATATATATATAAATGAAAAAACAAATGTAACTAGTGGTTTGTTTTTTTGTGTTTTTTTTTGTTTTTTTTGGCATCAATTGTTTTAACAAACAAATGCTTTTTGCAAACCATCTCATGCTAATATAGCAATGCGTTAAGACACTTAACCAAATTATATTCTAATTCGCCAGCTCAAACGAATATAAATTATTTAATAAATAAAACAACACATATATAGGATAAGTGTGCCTACAGCTGTAGCAGCCTTTAATATTAACTTTACATTCAATATAATTCTCAAACTAAAGTCCTTCACTATAATTCAGGCACACTACCAATCCAATCATACAATAGCACAGTAATATACAGTTACACAATCAAAAACTATCTACAAAAGAGGAAAAATTCATATTAATATAATGTAATATATGATGCATATACTCCCATTAACGATAACCATCTCATAAAAGGGTGGGTGGGTGGGTAAACATAATAACGAATGCTGCTACTTTGAACTATAGGCAAACTTCGAATAACTTTATTTTCTCAAACTAACCCCTTAAGTAATACTTAATCATGCTTTTCACGAAAATCATGAGGGCATATACCCGTAAAACCGGCACTACAAGTATATGCCATCCAATCAAATTGAACGTAAACACACACCATGTGCTAAATATAAACACACACACGTGTTTATAGTAAACAATCACTTGACCGTTACAACGTCATGTGACCAATAACTTTAATAGATATATTTATATTCTAATTCGCCAGCTCAAACGAATATAAATTATTTAATAAATAAAACAACACATATATAGGATAAGTGTGCCTACAGCTGTAGCAGCCTTTCGAAAGACAAAGAAAGCCAAGTAGATCTGAACAGAGAATAATACATATATATATATAGTATATTTATAATAGTATAGTATATCTACCATGCTTCTTAAATAATCTATCATGAATGCCAGCTGATGCAGCTGAAGTAGTTCCACCTAATCTCAAGCTATGTAATCCAAATTCGAACTCATCTAAACCGATAGATTCAAGAGCTGATAATATAATTTCTCTTACTCTAGTATATGATAAAGGTTTAAGACCTCTCACTGAGTCAGTCTCAGGTTATAAGACTTAGATTTTTTACATCAATCCATGGATCTAAATATATAATTTGAAGATGATGTGTCAATATTGAATAATAATTAACATTTCTCCCAACATACTAACAGGACATGTTTGTGTATCTGTTCTAGCAATTAAAACCTGTGTGCCTTCTCTATAATGATCGGTTTTGCTTTTCTGCATGAGCAAAGATACATGTGTATCAGAAATTTTTAAAACAGATCTTTTTTTTTTTTTTTTTTTCAGAAAATCTTAGAAACCCTGCATAGCTAATAAGACACATGCAACAAATTCTAATTTCTATACGATTGTTACATTCTTGACCATATTTAATAACAATTTTCTTTAAAATATCTGGCGTAATTGGTTCTTTTATATTTACAATAACATGTACAATGTCTGTATGAGCTCCTTCTTTAACCGATATACACAACTGTGAATAACACGGATTGGGATAGCCAGCTAGTTTATGAGCCCAGCTTATGGAATAGTATGCTTTTTCAACCTTAGCATATGAATTAAATGTCTTTGATAGTTGTATTAAGTACAATGAAACATAAAAATCTGAAGCTTGTAAAGGTTTAACATAATAATAATTATTACATCACTTACAGAAATTGTTAAATTCATATGATTATTTTCTTTCGGTGTTCTCGGCCTTCGAACACAGACAGAACTCAGGTAGGCAATAAGATAAAGATGACAAATCTTGGTCGACTGGCTTAGACAAGGATTTCCATACTCCACATGAAAAAATATCTGAAAATGCATATGAAATAGAAATATAATCTACTATACTTTACTACTAGCTTACAATATATTTAAATGACCTTGCCATATTTATTTTCTACACTGGCCATGTCAGAGAGACCTTGCCTATTAAATTTGGCCTTGTCATCAACATAAGACCTTGCCACTATATTGGCCTTGTCTTTACTATGCGACCTTGCTCAACAGCCTTGTCGTAAATTCTTACGTGAACTCAGCGTTCAATCTTATAGCTAAAACACTAGAAACGAATTCAGAAGATCCCAACAAGGACTTATTATTCATACCATGAATAAAAATGTTCTGATTTGGTTGAAACTCTAAAACATCAATTACATATGGTTGCAAATGCAAACCTCTTTTAAAAATCATTGTCCAAAATGACGAGGAAGGCCACTTTGGAACTATCAAAGTGCCTCTAGCTTTGCATAAAATCAGATGTCTAATTGCTCTACAAACAACAGAAATTGGAGGAACAATCCAATTAACTTCATTATTCCAATTTTGCGTCAACGCATCAACTGCTTCAACACCTGGATTCCAGAATTTAGAATTAAACCTTGGTAATTTTTTATTTAAATTACTCGCAAACCTGTCCACAGTATGCGGACCCCACATATCATCTACAAATCTAAAAAATGCTATGCTTGTTCCCCAGTCTTCTATATCAATCATTTTTGAAATATAATCAGCTTTAGTATTTTCAGATCTCGGGATCCAAACAACATCTAACGTTATATTCAATTCAGAACACAACTTAAAAATATTAATAGCTATCTCTTGTAAATGTACTTTTGTACTTCCTTTCTGAACAATGAAAACACAGTTATTATTATCTGTATGCCATTTAACACATTTATTTCTTAAACGATTTTTAAACGACATCAAAGCCAACAAAATAGCTTGAAGTTCTCTCCATGTAGAACTCTGTAAGGACTCTTGTAAAGTCCACATCTGATGAAAAATATTAGAGTCGATATCTATCGAGTAAGCACCAGCAGCTACATTACTAGCATCAGAATATACAACCACGTGAGGAAAAGAATAACCTGCTAAATGTTTTCTGTTCAATCTTTGAATGTTGTTCAGCCAAAATGTGAGCTCATTGAATACACAATCAGGACATTCCAATATTAACTTTAAATCCCACTTTACTCTGTTTTCAATAGCCCAGTGTAAGTAACGGGTCATTAAACTAGTTATGTTACCCATGACTGGACACATAGAAATTACCTTTCCCGTTACCTGAGCCAATTTACGTGCTGTGAAATTAGGAAAGTTATTTAAAACATCAACCAATGATGTTAGGGTATTTTTAATCCGTCTATCTGATATACTAATTGAAAATTCAGACGAATTCCAAACTAAACCCAACCACTCTAAACATTGGACTGGTTCAAAAATAGATTTGTCCATGTTAATTAAAAACCCTGCTTCTAACAAAGACGCTTTCACAAAAGATGAACATTCGGAAGCTTCTTGTTTATTTTTACCCATTCCAAGTCCATCATCTAAGTAAAGTACAATATCTACGCCATTTTCTCGCCAATATTTTACGATTGGACGTAAACATTTAGTGAATAGATATGGAGCAGATGATAGACCAAAGGCTAACACTGTAAAACAGTAAAATTTATTGTTCCAGCAAAATCCTAAATATGTTTGTTGTTTAGTACATACGTCATAATGAAAATAACCAGACTTAAGATCAAACTTAAATTGATAGCAATCTTTTGTGACATAGTTTAAAGCCACTTTCCAGTCTTCAAATTTTATTCTTTCTTTTTTAATAAAAACATTCAGTTCGCTTAGATCCAAAATCAGACGTTTTTTGCCCGAACTTTGAACCGCAACACTAAGCGGGTTTACAACAAATGGTTGAAATGGAGTTTCAATAACACATCCGATATCAAGTAAATCTGAAATTGCTTCATTTACAAATTTAGAATGGACATAAGCAGATTTGTTATTCTTAAATGACATAGATGTAGGAGTCTGCAAAAAAGGAATAACGTAACCATGTTTGATAGTATTTATAACAAATTCATTTGCACCTATATGTTTCCAAAATTGTATATGCTTGCGTAAGCTATATTTTACCCCTTTTGCAACAGATGAAATATCCATATTGTCAAAATATTTTGCATGTGACAGAAACAGTTCAAACTGTCCGTAAAGATTGCTTTCATCTAAAAAAGTAGTATAACTATACTTATCATTAACTATGTTGCCTTGATGTCCCTGGGACAGCTGATTTTGAACTGAAAAGGGGGCACTGAGTTCGCCAGTGACCAAGCTGGTTGCAGTTGAAACTGATGTCGTGAGATGATGATTCCCTTCGTCTGCTGGTCCGAAAGGGCGGCTGTTGGTTGTTTTTCTAACGTAATGTTGGTTTGGCATTGTAGCAGGTGAAGCAGAAACAGTAGCTGCAGCGGTTCTATAAGGATGAGGTCTTTTCTTTTCCTGGATACTCATAATGGCACGGCATTCTGCAGAACGAATGCGCTTAACTGAAACTTCCGGCTTGAGTTTGGTTGCAAATTTAAAGTTCTCATTGCCAACGGCCAAGTCTTTATAAAGAGTATCGAACTTCCCGTCAAGATAGGTTTTAAACAGCGAGAATGTATCCACCAGGTCTTTATTACCAGTAAGATGTGCAGAACTACCATCAGGCGATGAATGAAGTTTCTCGGTGTCAGACATACCATAATAACGAATGCTGCTACTTTGAACTATAGGCAAACTTCGAATAACTTTATTTTCTCAAACTAACCCCTTAAGTAATACTTAATCATGCTTTTCACGAAAATCATGAGGGCATATACCCGTAAAACCGGCACTACAAGTATATGCCATCCAATCAAATTGAACGTAAACACACACCATGTGCTAGATATAAACACACACACGTGTTTATAGTAAACAATCACTTGACCGTTACAACGTCATGTGACCAATAACTTTAATAAATATATTTATTGATTAAAAGAACATTACAATTAAAGTAATCAATGTGTCTTTTTATAAGTACACCTTATAAAAGTGATTATGATTTGCAAATATACCAGGTTTTAGGCTTAAATGAATTACATTTCTTTAAACAGGTTAAAAAAAAACACGAAACATGTCCTGTTTAAACTAACATTGTCTCTGCACCAGATAGTTGAAAACGAAAACGTTACGTAGAGATTATTGAACATAGGATTATATAAACACAGATCGAGACTAGAATGTAGGAGGATCTAGTTCAGTTCTTCCACATTCCAAGCTGCCAGTCTTAAAATGAGGAACATCGCCCTTTGTCATGTTTAATTGTTTTCGCTGGGAAGATATTTGTTGGCCTCTTAAATTTACTCACAATATTTTCAGACTTTGTAATGATTAGAATTTTTATCGTCCGGCTATCCTGTCTGGATATTGCGGACTAATGTACATAGCTACAGATTTAGATCCTACTCCGACCACGGTCGTGGTTGGTACGGAGTATTCAGACTCTAGTTAGAGCTTGTCGTGTTTTATAGACACCTGGTAAATGTTGAGGACAGTTGTGTGTTGACCTCTCAATGTGTTTTGGTTATTTCTCGGTTAGTCTCATCGACATAAACCTCCTTTAATCAGATAAGATATATATGAGCGTTCATCATCAGTGTCAGATATTGCAGTGAGTGACTTTTGAGTAGCATTTTATCTGCATGAATGTACTTAAAGTGGTATTACATTTACAAACATCAAGCTGGTAGTGGCTTATATCAATTAAGCAAGTTTTGCACTTCAAAATTATTTTATATTTCATGAACGAGATTTTTACTTTAGAATCAAATAACATTAAATAACCACGGTTATCATGGAAAAAGTATGTAAACTTATATTGAAACTCATTAATTAAAGATAATTGAGAAGGTTTGTTTAGGCCAATGTTTGTTTGGTTTTTTTTATTTTAAATTTGTATATTGATTTCTTTACACACTGTTATACCGTAATTATTATCCAGATATACAGTCCGTTTCGATGTGTCTCGGCTTTTGGTTGATATTTTCGCCTTTATTCCAGTCTCTTTCAGGTTATGTTTTTATTGTAAAATCACCATTATTGGAATTCATTTGAAAAACGATAAATTCGAGAAAACCTGATTAGTAATAGGGCATGAATGTTTACAAATATTTTTAATCGATGAACAACTGTACAATAATGTGAACCACGTGTTCTTGGCACATATTATTCTATTGAAAACGATATCATCTATAAACAGTAACAACTTATTTATCAAAATTTTGATTTTACATTTTGATAGCTGTTACTGTATTTAATCTTTTTCAAAAGTTGAGCATTACGTCTCCTGCAATCATGTGCAACAAAGCTATAAGTTTCATTCAGATCTAATTGATAGTCTCGTGTTACGAGAAATAGAAAACAACCTAAATAACTGTTAACTATTTAATTCTTTAATCCATGCAAGTGTTGTTTTTTTTTAATGTAAAAACACATTCAAATTCGACATAACACTTAGATTTTGGGCATCGTTCTGTTTAATAAATTGAACAGAGGGGTCATCATATATAACTGGTGTGTATGAATCATACAAAGCAATACAATGGAGAGTTACAACACCATACCAATGTCACCTTAAATTAAACCCGCGGCACCGAGAGACGCTTCCTTGTGTAGAGCGATTTCTTTCTATAGGATATACGTTGTGCTATTTTACTTAGTATGTCTGAACTGTATAATGATACTTCCGCTATTAATAAGCCTACTTCTGCTGATGATCAATTCCTAGTGTAAAATCTAAAATCCGTTAAGTAGTTACTTATAGAGCACTTGAATCATTAATATTGTCAATACTGTTGTATCCTGGACCGATCAGACATGTTTCCAGTATAATGCTGGATCTAGATGTTGACAGTTTCAGAGAATAGATGTTAGGTAAACCCTATGTGATACAATATTGAAGTTATATGATTTACAATGTTCCCTGCTTGCAACATTTTTAGAGAAACAAATATCGTTATTGAAAACGATACCATATTTATATTTTACTTTCTATCTTTAAAGAAAGATATTATAATTATTTACATCATGTTATATCTAAAACAAGATTTGGTGTCGTCTAGATATCTGCGTTAAAATACAAAAAAAAGATGTGGTACGAATGCCAATGAGACTATTTAATTCCTTCCTGAGAATATTTACTAAATAAAGCAGTTAAACACGAGGTAACTGATATATCATGTCTATTTACGACAGGGTACTCTTTTAAGGCAACGAAAGTGTCACAATTTTTAGTACCAAAAATTGTCAATTTATTGCATGGAATGTGCAAATTATTTACTAATTGTCAATTTTTATCAACAACCTATTTTTAAGTTTCTAGACAAAAATCAGATTTTCATCAAACCTAAGTTGTATTTTTTTTAAATTGAAAGACTTTTTCTCATAGTATAAATATTCAACTTCTAAGACAAAATGTCTTGTCTTCAAAGAAAATGCTAGTGCAAATTTAGTTGAATCGTAGCGTTAGATAAGAGTCAATAACAAACCGATTTTGTGTGATGCCTTATCAATTAGTCTACATAATAACCGCACAGATAGGTGCAGTACTAACCTGTACAACAAGTTAACTTGATAGCCAGCCATTTAGAGTGCTCTAATTGTAGCTGCGACAGGTGTTAGGACAGTTCCGACCGGCCCTATGACCAACATTTAGTTAACTTTAAAGTCAGTACCGTCCTTTTTCCCTGCATGTGACTTCACGAATTAGACTTATCATCGGTTTTCACTATCATGAGCAACACGATGCGTGCAATATGGGAAGAAGGATCATCCTGATAGTTGGTTGGCTTCGTGTCGCTCGGTCTTTAGTTTTGTTTTCTGTTTTGCTTTAACCATGGCGTTAGCAGTTTATTTCCGACTGTTTATTTTGCCCCTCTTTTATTTCTTTATAAAATATAGTGTCAATGGTAGAGAAGACACTCTTAATAATTTTTGAGTTTTGTAAACTGTTTTTCCATCATTTGTTCTTTTCAGCAATGATGTTGTCTTTGTTTCTTCGATCTATCATTTAAATTGTCCCTTGAGTGTGGTTATCCTTTTTTTCGTCAAATTGTAGTGTACCTTATGCCTGCCAATTGAAAATCTTAACCTTAGAACTTACTTGTTAAACTTCATGCAAACATTTTTGGGAAGTCAGAGAAAACTCATAAAAAGATACCAGACTCATCTAATTGTTGTTCGTTTATTTTTTTGTACATAAATCAGGCAGTTAGATTTCACGTTTGCACTGTTTTACATTTATTTTTCGGGTTCTTTTGTAGTTTGTATTGCCGTTTGGCTTTTGATAGTCGTTGAAGGGCCAGCAGTGGCCTATATCTGTTGACTTCTGCATCATTGGGACGCTGGTGAAGACTTGTCAATTTCAAATTATATTTTCATACGATGTTGACTGCGTATTTTCCACCTTTTCTAGATTTTTTCTTATTTTTTTAAATTTTAGATATACCTTTTACTGGTGCGATGTTGCCTCGAAAAGGGTGTATATTTAGTGTTGTTTTGATTTCTGGGCACTACAGAAGTAAAACATTACTAAAAATACACATTGTATAAAAAAACCGACGGGCTTTAGTGAGTAATAAATAAAGGCAACAGTAGTATACCGCTGTTCGAATAACTTTAAGTGCATTTTTACTAATATGTTTTTTTTTACTTGCTTTTGCAGAATATCTTACATTCTATCTATAGGATTAGACATATCGATGGGAGATTAATTTGTAGCACATAATATTTCACCGAGGAAAATTCAAAACGGAAAGTCCCTTATCAAATGGCAAAATCAAATGATAAAACACATCAAACGAATGGACAGCAACTGGCATATTCCCGACTTTGTACAGGCATTTTTCAAATGTAGAAAATAGTGGATTGAAGTGTAAGTAGGAATACGTGTGATAAAAATAACAATTTGGGTTATGAAAAATGTTTGTATTATATGCCTTTCAACATTTAGATATCAACTGATGTTTTGCTATACGACAATTTTACGACATATATATCGTAGTTTGATGCGATACATTTCAGCTTATCGAAACTTAAAATAGATCTGAAAGTGTGAAACATTAAATAATGGGTAACATTAAATAAGGATACAATACCAGATCCTCATTTCTCATTTTTAAACAGATTATATCGTCGGTTTTCCTGGTTGTACGCTATTAATTTTGGGGCTCTTGTAGCTTGCTTTTTGGTGTGAGCGAAGGCTCTCTGTAAAAGACCGTATTTTGATATATATTGTCATTTTGTTTATTTTCTTTTGTTACATCTTCTGACATCAGACTCGGACTTCTCTTGAACTGAATTTTAATGTGCTTATTGTTATGCGTTTACTTTTCTACATGGTTAGAGGTATAGGGGGAGGGTTGAGATCTCACAAACATGTTTAACCCCGCCGCATTTTTGCGCCTGTCCCAAGTCAGGAGCCTCTGGCCTTTGTTAGTCTTGTATTATTTTAATTTTAGTTTCTTGTGTACAATTTGGAAATTAATATGGCGTTCATTATCACTGGACTAGTATATATTTGTTTAGGGGCCAGCTGAAGGACGCCTCCGGGTGCGGGAATTTCTTGCTACATTGAAGACCTGTTGGTGACCCTCTGCTGTTGTTTTTTATTTGGTCGGGTTGTTGTCTCTTTGACACATTCCCCATTTCCATTCTCAATTTTATTTTTTACAGAGTTTGTCTTTAGTGCCGTGTGGAGGCAGTAGAGTGCCTCCCCGTGCTTCAGGTTTATGCTCTTATAATATACTAGATTATGGAGTGTGTGTCCGAGCGAGAACTGCTCTAGTTCATTACTTTAGGAATATTTATCAAAAAGTAGTATTTCACTATTCAGCCCCATTCTACTATTTAGTCAGCCATCAGACCTACCCTGATATACCCTATCTTTTTCGGGTAATTAATACTGATAGCGTTTGACATTTTACTAAACTTGTTCAAAGGGTATCTACACGTCTCAATCTTCAAAATCGGTTATCTAAAAATACTACCATCGCTAACATTTTTAACAATAAAAAGTAGGGTTACCCTTCTATCGATAAGTGTCATGCCAAAAAAATACTTACATGTCCCCGTCTTTCCACCAACAATACGGTAAGGTCCACGTTTAATGGTCGCACATTTTCTTTAAAGTTTGAAACAGATATAACTTGAAAAACAAACAGTATTATTTATTTACTCACATGAAACAAACCGGGGTGTGGTATTCAGTACGTAGGAGAAACTGGGCGATATTTATCTAAACGCACTCAAGAACATCTGTATCGTTTTAAAAGACCAAATAAATTCAAAAGTATTATTTACCAACACCTTAAGAAGCACTTTTAAATATTTAGCAGTTCAACCTTTAGAAGTAGTAAATAAACAGCCTGGTGAATCGCATTCAAAGTTTGTACGATCACGGAAAATAATTGAATTAAATTGGATTAAAAAATTACAGACAGTTTACCCTCTCGGTCTAAATGATAATATCATGGGAATTGGTAATATATCTAGAACCAATTCCGTTAACATTTTGGATATAGTTTCTAAAACTGTTCGTAAAAAACGTTCTCACGGTCGTAGAACAAATCGCAATCAAAGAAAATTTCGGGCCAATCATACCAATATTTCGGACCTAATTTCTATTTCAAAAAACAACGGCAGACATTATCTGTTAACAAAACTCTGTTCTTTACCGGTTAATAAGTTAAATAAAATTTTGGAGGATTGCAACACAATTTCATATAGCAGTCCTAAGTATGAAATTGTTCAAATTATTATGGCATATTGTTATTCTAAATTATTTCCCAAAATTGATCGCCCTGAAGATCATAAAAAACATTTTATTAAAATTAAGTATGTCAATAAAGGCTTTGATTTTGTAAATATTGCCGGTATATTTAACGACCATTCTGTTAAAGAACAAATTCCTGGATATTTTGACAATACTGAGCTACCTCTTATTAGTTATATTTACAAGAAATCTACCCGGAAAT
This sequence comes from Mytilus edulis, assembly GCA_019925275.1. Classification (NCBI taxonomy): domain Eukaryota; kingdom Metazoa; phylum Mollusca; class Bivalvia; order Mytilida; family Mytilidae; genus Mytilus; species Mytilus edulis. The sequence continues at coordinate 36,173,139 of CM034360.1, forward strand.
TTGTGTTTAATTATAGTCAATTGTGTAAAGATGTTAATATCAGTGAAAATACACCTACTTCGTGTAATTGCAGTAATTCCGAATATATTTATGGACCCATTTCCCATGTTATAACAGGAGATCTTAACATCGTTCAAGACCGAGAGTTAAAATCATTCCTCAGTTAAGGACCTAAATATCGTCCCCCGTCAATTATTAATTGGAATGAGTGTCGTAATATCATCCACGACTCACTCCATACTTACTGTATGAAATGGATAAAACGGGAAAAAGCTGACAAAAAATCTTTGGACTCTTTTTTAATTCAGTAATGAAGATAGTTGATATACGTATTCAACATTTTAAAGAACATTTTACTATTAACAATAACCACAATAAACCTATTTCTCGTATCAAACATAAACTAAAAGAACTAGCCAAGGAATTTGTTTTTGTCCCTGCCGATAAAGCTGCTAATAATATTATTATTGTCTGACGTAAATTTTACATTGAGGTTCTGAAAAAGAAAAATCACCAATTCACCAACATTCCAACTGACTCCATTTTCAGAAAACTAAATCTGTAACAAACATAAACTTTAAGCCACCGCTTTACAAGCAGAGCCAAATACAATGAAAGTCCCAACTATGTATTGGCTTCCGAAGCTACACAAAACCCCTTACAAATATAGATTTATTTCGTCTTCAAGCCATTGTTCAACTACTAAATTGTCTATTCTTCTTACCAGCACACTTGGTACAATTAAAAACCTGATAATAAATTGTTCAAATAAGGCCTTCGAAAATAGTGGAATAAATTACTTTTGGAGTGTCAAGAACTCGTATGAAGTACTTGATGAATTGCATGCTTAAATTGGTGATTTTGAATCTGTTCAAAGTTTTGATTTTTCTACCCTGTATACCACATTGCCTCACATTCTCATTAAGAAAAAATTCACACACCTAATTAAATGGGCATTCAAAAAATCAGAATGTGAATATATATGTTCAAACTCTTTTAGGTCATTTTTTAGTGAAATAAACAAAAATACTATGTTAATTGGACATGCTTTGATACTATATATGTCCTTGAATTTTACTAGATAACATTTTTGTTCGCTTTGGGGATTCCGTGTATCGTCAGATTATCGGAATTCCAATGGGGACTAACTGTGCACCACTTATTGCGGACCTGTTTTTGTATTGTTATGAGTTACAATTTATGACAAAAATAATCAAAGACCAATCGAAACAACATCTGATAAACAAATTTAATAATACTTTTAGATATTTGGATGATATTTTGGCTCTCAATAATGACGACTTCAGTATGTATATTAAGGAAATTTATCCTGTTGAACTTACTTTAGATAAAGCTAATACTAACAATGACCACTGCTCTTTTCTCGATCTTGATATCTATATCACTAATTGAAAGCTGAATACAAAAATTTATGATAAAAGGGATGATTTTTCATTTCCTATCGTTAATTATCCGTTTTTAGATGGTGACGTTCCCTTGTCACCATCTTACGGTGTTTATATATCTCAACTTGAACGATTCGCTCGTGTATGTAACAATGTTTTAGATTTTAACGAGAGAAATCTATGTATTACTGAAAAATTATTACACCAGGGTTTTCGATATCCCAAACTAGTCAAAACATTTACTAAATTTTATCATCGGTATAAAGACATCATTCGTAAATATAGCTCAACATGCAGACTTCTAATACGTTCAGGTATTTCACATCCAATTTTTTATGGAAATATTCTTTATAAAGCACAAAGGTGTCAGTATTCACCTCAGAAACTTACAAAACCTTTGAATAGACTTATTAAGAAGGGATATAATTACGATACTGTTGTCAAGTCATTAAAGATTGCATATTTTGGCGTTAATATTGATTTCATTGATAAGGTCTTTGCATCGGAACTTAACACATTTATTCTAAAAACAGTTGTTGGCATGACACGGGTTATGTTCTTCTCATATATGTTATGATATTATGATACTAAACCCCTAACGGGAAGGATGTGCCTGATGTTCATATGATGAAATCATAATCTTTCAGTCAGTTTAATTGAAGTCTGGAGCTGGCATGTCAGTTAACTGCTAGTAGTCTGTTGTTATTTATGTATTATTGTCATTTTGTTTATTTTCTTTGGTTACATCTTCTGACATCAGACTCGGACTTCTCTTGAACTGAATTTTAATATGCGTATTGTTATGCGTTTACTTTTTACATTGGTTAGAGGTATAGGGGGAGGGTTGAGATCTCACAAACCTGTTTAACCCCGCCGCATTTTTGCGCCTGTCCCAAGTCAGGAGCCTCTGGCCTTTGTTAGTCTTGTATTATTTTAATTTTAGTTTCTTGTGTACAATTTGGAAATTAGTATGGCGTTCATTATCACTGGACTAGTATATATTTGTTTAGGGGCCAGCTGAAGGACGCCTCCGGTGCGGGAATTTCTCGCTACATTGAAGACCTGTTGGTGACCCTCTGCTGTTGTTTTTTATTTGGTCGGGTTGTTGTCTCTTTGACACATTCCCCATTTCCATTCTCAATTTTATTTACTTACTTTTATAAATTATGACATGAATAGAAGATTCAAATCGATATTTTGCAAATTATAACATGAAACTAAAATAAATGATTTTGTGAAATTTATTATTTTCCCCTAATTTTAATCAAATCGGTGAAGTATTATCAAGTTTCTATCAATAAAAAACACTCACAATGATAACTTTTAATTTGTGTCAAGCTATTAATTATATAAAATACTACAAATAAAAAAAGGACGTCTCATACCCTGTCGCTTCTCCAACATTTTGTAAATATTGACATTGCAATAATAACAGAGAATGAAACGTTGGGGCGTTGAATTGGTGTTAAAATAGATTTATTTCAAAAAATAAAAATTAATTAGTTTGGAATTAAATTTGTCAACGGGTGTAGATGGTATAGGTCAGTTCAGGTATAAAAAAAAAGAATGCGATTTTGTTACATGATGTCCTTTAAATACAAAATAGATGAAAATAAAGGAATTGACTTTAAAACATATTTATTTATTTCTAGCAAGCAAGTTTAAATTTCTCATAATTCCCTTGCACATCAATTTGACAGTGATCATATAGCACTAAGCTTAATTCTAGATTATATTTGTGAAAACATGTTTTCGTTATCAGTACATGTCTCTAGGGTAAAAATAAAATAGAAATTCTATCGGAATCTCATATTTAGGTCCTGGTTTCATTGTAACGATATTACAGAATGTTGTTAAAATCTATTTAGGAAAATATATCAAGGTTATTAGTTTTCATGAAAACAAGTAAGGAAAATAGCCATGCTACCTCAGTGGGGAATATCTTGTCAGTATCTATTTTCATATCACTACAGATTCAAGGAAAACCATGTCCCCTTGCATTCGTTGTATATTGAGTATAATCCCAAAAATACTGAACTCCTAGGAAAATTCAAAAAGAAAAGTCCCTAATCAAAATAAAAAGCTCAAATACATCAAACGAAATAATAACAACCGTCATATTCCTAACTTGGTACAGGCATTTTCTAATGTAGAAAATGGTGGATTAAACCTGGTGTTTTAGCTAGTTAAACCTCTCATTTGTATAACACTGGTATCAAATACCATTATATTGACAACGATGTGTGAACAAAACAAAAAAACATAATAAGCATATAAATGTCAAAAATAGGAGCACAACAGTAAGCGTTGTGTTATTATTTTAATAACTATTAAAACAAACAAATATATGAAAAAAAACATTTTCATGGCCCAATAACACAATGACGGGATTTATAAGTACAGATCCACGTCATATGTAACAAAGAAACACAAAAAGGCATATAGACAAAGGATATTAGCAAAAACTAAAGACAAGAATATACAAAAATTATCATAGAACAATGATTGGATGTATATGTGCAGAGCCACGTCATTGTAACAAAAAACACTAAAAAGCATATAGACAAAGCATATTAGCAAAAACGAAAGACCAGATTACAAAAATGATCGGCAATTAATAACACAATGACGGGATGTATGAATACAGAGCCACGTCAAACGGATACCACCAATAAAAGAATAAAAAAGAAAGTATTATCATAAAGACAGATTAAAGAAACACGTTATTAAGATAATAAACAACGTCAGTACCAAGAATCTACACTTCAAGACCATCGTGTATTATTTGTGAAGTTGATACGGAATATGCATCACAAAATGCAAGGTCTTGGTACCTTCAGTCAAACTTTGTTTACAAAAAGGACGAGACGTTCTTTGACATACCCCTGGTTCATCAACGTTATATATAGATACTGGTGACGTTTTACAGTTTTAAGTCTGAGTAATTGCTGCATGTTATTGAATACCGAATAAGTTGGAGAATGAATATCCCATATGCAGGTGAAGTTGGTATATGGCTACTAAGGTGGGGAAAATTGATGATTTCAAAATTATAATCGTCTTGTTTGTCATAGATTCTGGTACAGAGGTGACCGTTTAAGTCAAATTTGATTTATTAGTCTAAAAGTGAGGCGGACAAACTATTGTAATTCTATGCGAAAAAGTAAAATCACAAAACACAAATAACTAAGAACTGCTTTATAAAACATTCAATAATTATGATGTGAGAGAAATTTGGACAAATGGTACTAGAATTATACCTTAATACGCCAAACGCGGGTTTCGTCTACATAAAACTCTTCATAGACGCTCAGATCAAAGTAGTTATAAAGTCAAAAAAGTACAAAGTTGAAGAAAATTGAGGACCCAAAATTAGTGCTAAATACGCCTAAAGTATTCTATGCCTGGGATAAGAAAAAATCAAAGCTTTGTAAACATAAAACTTATCAACATGAATATATAATTGATATGCATGTTAACACCGAAGTCCTGACTACTGGGCTGTAACTTTCTACATGTACATGTACTACAGAACTATTTGTTATGAATCTCGCAAAAGGATGTTGTATACCATGAATAATTTACCTTAGCTGAATTGGTCAAAACCTTTCTGAATGTTTGGTCCACAATGTTTTTCAACATCATTATTTATAGTGTCGGTTATTATTCTGTATCAGATCGTTACTTGTGAGTCTTTTTTTCAGACAAAAACGCGTGTCTGACGTACAAAATTTTTAACTTGGTATCAATGATTAGAAAATTTCAGGGACTGAATTTTTCGTCTCTCCCTTGACAGCATTTTCAAGTATGGTCTTGAACAAACAATGATAGTCCATCGGAAGCGATCGATAAATGGCACACCCGTGTCGTGTGAGAGCCAAATATCTTGCACGTTAAACACACTCTTATAGATTTCGAAAAAAGTAGGCTAATGTCGCTACATGGCAGCATTCCGACCCGCAAAGTGGAAAGGGATCAATATAAGTTGCAATAACTTGTTTCCCAATCCACTATAAAGAAGTATGTGTAAACTAATGATGAGTTTGTTATACACTGTATTCATGTGTAGCTGTTGTGGAATCTGTAAACATTTCTTTAAATCTGAAGTTTCAATATCGATTTTAAATGGCTAACAATATGTATTAGATCGCTGTTTCAGAATATGATGCATTCCGGGTAATAGTTTCAAAAGTGTACATAAAAGTGTCGTGATTTGTTATAAACATCCTAAACAATTGTACTTCATTTTTGGGTACGAAAATTGAATAACCCGTAGTCATGTAACCATGTAACCTCAAGTTTCCAAAATATTCTATAGAAATACCAAACGGTGCCTTGAAACAACCAGGATATATGTTTATGACTCAGAAATTTTTACTGCTATAAAATGTTAATACAAATTAGTGGTATAATTGTTAGAGACCAATTAAAACAACATTAATATGATCCTGTATAGTATTCATCAGGGAGCAAACCGCATACCGCAAAAGAAGCTATGAAATGCACAAAAATGACAAATATAAACCAATTTCAACGAGAAAAAATTAAAGCAAAATTTATTAACAAAACAATTAAAGAATATAGATTTGATTGTCTGTTTTCAATCGCAATGGGGTTTATGATTATCCGCATTGTACATTTTCTCTGAATTTTATGCCTAACTCCTAGAACCTGTACTACTTCTTAGACTTCTCATTCTAATCAATTAATTAGGAATGCATATTAGACTCTATGGATATATGATGCAATCAGGTAAAATCGGTTTTACTTTTTCTCTTTGTGGGGTCTACCTGTATTCCCATTAGTAGTTCGATATCGTTGGGGATAATTGGTAACAAGATCAACATGACGGTGATTTATGTCCACTTGACCTATATAAAAACTTGGTCTTCAGTCTTAAGTAAAAAATGACATCACAAAATACTGAACTCCGAGGACAATTCAAAACGGAAAGACCCTAATTAAATGGCAAAATCAAATGCTAAAACACATCAAACGAGTGTATAACAACTGTCATATTCTTGACTTGGTACAAAACATGTTAAGCTGATATGGATGCGAAACGAATTTCGTATTTCAGGATTTAAACGTTAGATCATATCTTTAAAGACTGTGTGTTGTTGGTCATAAGTTAAAATTCCTAGCGGAATTAAATGTTAAAACCAATAGGTGAGAATATACTTATGGCTATTTGATATTTGATTTGTCTCTGAAATGGAGTTATACAGACTACCATGCTATTGAGATATACTGAATTGATGACACATTTTTATATCATTGTTTCCAAAAGAAGACACATACCTTCTTTAAAATGTATAGGAATGTTAAGCATCTTTCTATGTTTATATGTGTTTTTGTTTTTGTCTTGCTTTTTTGTGTGAACTGATAAGACTGTATGGCAAGAAAACATATTTTCACTATAAAGTACAATAGTAGTTTATTTATTTGAAATTTTCTGGTCGAGGCATCGCAAAAAAAAACTTGCATTATTTCTATGAAGCTTGTACTAAAACTGCAATGGATAATCTCGAATTTGCATAGCAATTTCTAAAAACTTGCAGTAATAAATGCACTCAGAAATTTTGAGTACGTGAAATTGCATTTTCTTATCATCAATTATGGTATCCGCATTTATATTTATAGTCTTAATATCATTAGCCTGAATCAAGACTGGCAAATTAATTCAATTTCAGATTGACTAGTTATTTTATAATTCTGTTCATCAAAACCCTAATTTTTAACAGCACAGTTAAGCCCAAGGGTATGCGTCGATTAGAGATTGAATCTCTCTATTAATTAAGAGATTACTGATATACTTCTGAGTTTCTATATAAAGCAGATAGTAGTTACATAATCAACTGCACCAGTAGGTAAATTAGAAACCTGAACCTTCAATGTGAATGCTAGCATTCCTGATTTAATTTATTTTAAAAAATACAATCGGACCAATAGTTCACAAGTTGAACTTACGATGTTTTGTTTTTTTCATGTTTCGTAAGAATAGTTTCGCATTCATTTGTTAATACACCAATTCCCTTTAAATAGAAATAAAACGCATTTCTACCATATTAATTTCTTTAAGAGAATCTTCAGGCAATAGAATTTCAAAGGATGAAAAATGATTTATCTTCTGTTGAATGCTTTGAATATAACTAGTATCGACAGCGAAAAAAGCTACGTCATCTTAGTATACTGATGCAAAAGTACAGTCAGGATAAAACGACGAAAAGAAATTCCATTGCAAACTCGAATATAGGTCTTAGGTTTATTGTATAGATATATAACAGATTATTTTGAAAAGCAATTCAGGAAAATGTATCACGTTTATTAGTTTTCATAGAATCAAGTTAAAAAAATCATTCGATGAAGAATGTTTTTGTTTTAAATCGGGGAAAGAAATGCAAAATAATCCGTCTCGGGATTGATATCCATTCCGCTACAGATTTAAGAACAAACTACTAGTTTGTATTGTTAAAATTATTAAAAGATTTTTATATGTATATTATCAAAGAATAAACAATAATACAAAAGTATAGAACAAATATATATATATATACCAATTTATTAATGTTGTGGCAGTGTCCGTGTCCATGTGACAAGTTTGATAGCCATTGTTGGTTCATCTTACATGTACCATGACAATTCAACTTTAGAACATGTTGGAGAGGCAGCCGTAAATCCCTCAACTGTCTTATAGCATGCAATGTTTTCGTCCTAGTTCCACTGCACTTTTGTTTAATGCTTACTTGCAATTGTTTTTTTAGATCTTTGTGTTTGACTAGAGGTGTTTTGCCTTGACTTTGTGTTTGTTCCTGAATTATTACGTGAACTGAACGGTCTGGACTAAAAATAATCGAGCTTTCATACATGTATCATGACATTACAGGTACATGTATATAAGTATATCAGAAGTCATTTACTAGTAACGGACTTCTGATTACATATATATTTACACGGAATATGAAAAAGAAGATGTGGTATGATTGCCAATGAGACAACTATCCACAAAAGACCAAAATGACACAGACATTAACAACTATGGGTCACCGTACGGCCTTCAACAATGACCAAAGCCCATACCGCATAGTAGGCAGTTGGCAAATTTAAGTTTTTAACTGTTTAGATTTGTAAGTGCAAATTACCTGCTCAAAGTTTTACACTGAAGCCTGGTATCCCTTGTCCTTTGGTTTACTAGGGATTAAATAAAATAAGTAAATTATTAGCAATTATTTATATAATCAACAATTGTTTGAATAGTATGAGTTTTAAATTACAATCATCTTTTGTTTATTTATACAAGTAAAGTAGTTACTTTTTACTGTTTGTTAATTGATTTCACAATTAACCTCTATACTCTTTTTGAGTTCATTTAATCTCCCTTTGATCTTTACTATCTAATTTTGCTTAAAATCTAGTTTTCCTTATACATGTACACCATAAAGTATAGTCAACAATACAACTACGTAACAATACTGTTATATCAGTAATGTACCCGTATTGCTTTTTTTTTTTAAAGTTACAATACTGGTACAAATTTTTTATACCACTTTTGTGCACAATACTAGTATACCAGTATTTATATTGATATAACTACTGGAGACCCACAATAAGGTACTCGGTTCAATTCCATACAGGAGATACACTGAACCTATAAATACAGAACTTTAAATTGGCTAAAGAACAGTCCATTCAAAAAATCGTCTCCCAGAGGACCAAGGCAAGTGCGTAATTTGGTGACTTTCCTACTATCAACTAATCTTCCATTGACGGGCAACAAATTTCACAACCAGTTGCATCCAAACTGCACACATGATTTCCACATAGCGAAAAGACAAAGAGACGTCAATCAGCGTACTTTGTTTGGTAAAACGCCTTCTTTAGTCTCGACAGCCGATGGAGTCGTCCATATTTGTTTACCATAACTTTTATTTCCGGATTAACACAATTTAGACAATTTAAAGAAATAATGAGCTTTTACTCTTTAGTAAATGAAAAAAAAACTTCAATAAAAAAAGAGATGATTAGAATTACTGTATACACTTATATGCGCTAACGTTGTCGTGGTGTCGTTGTCATGTTAGAAGGAGTTCAAACAAGTTAAAGGTAAACATTAAGGGGGCTCGAGGGTATAAATCTATTATTAAGTAATCCTCTCTGATATCTAATGAATCATTTTAAAAATAATAATTATACTTTCGCTTACTAGGCGTAAAATACAGAGACGATGAGAAAATTGAGACCTCAGTAAACTCGGGAAATCGTTATTATGGGTCGAATCCCATTAAAACGGAGACTAGAGGGTACAAAATTTCAGCAAAATTTTAAACATTTTTTATTTTCATTACAAATTTAATTTTTTACACTATAAGTTGTTACTTTATGATATGGTACAGAATCAACCAAAACATCTATTTGTTTATTCTACAGATAATTTAAAATGTTAATATCATTGAGAAAGCTCCAAAGTATCACCTGTTGGTAAAAAAAAATGCAATTTTTACATTAAAATTGGAAAATCTTTTTTTACTCATCGGCGACCTTCATTTTTATTATTTTTTTTTCAAATTAGCATGCACTCAAACTAAACAACTGTAAAATTTAAGAGATTTCTGTAATTTAGTTCTCTTTTTCAACAAAAAAAGGACCTTAGCAAAAATGCATGCTTCTTTCGATGCAGATTGTGACTTTAAATGAACGGTGACTCCATTAAAAAAAAAATATTCTATTTAGTATATAATAAAGTTCATTTCTAGAAAAATAGCGAAATCCTATATTTAAAAATAATGGATTTATTCCCTCAAGCCTCCTTAATGTTAACCTTTAAATTGTTTGAAAACTACTCCTTCTGAAATACACTACGACAACGTTAAAAAAAAGTGTATACTGTATATCTAATCAATTCTTTCTATATTTAAACCAGTTGTAATCTGTTATTGTTTTATAAATCTTTTGATGCTCATTGATCATTTATTTCATATTCGGAACTTTTGAATCTGAATGTGAATCGATTTTAAATGGCTAAAGATCGTATGAATTCGCCGTTTCATAATTAAATGCATTCTGGGTTATAATTTCAAAAGTGTACACGGAAACGTCATAATAAGTTAAAAATGTCCTAAACAACTGAAATTCAACAAATGATGTGACGATTTATGGGTTACGCAAATTGAATTACCCATAGTCCTTTAGATTCTGTAGCGGCATATTAAGGTGGTACCTAACACTTTAACTAAAATTAATTTGGCTCGTTTAATTTTCTTAAAATTTTGACAAAGTATTTACTTTGACCCTTTGACAAAAATATAAAAATTTCAAAAAATTTGAACCAACCGTTTAATCAGAAAAAATACACTGGTTATATAGCAGTTTGACAAACACTTATTTTGATCCTTGAGAAGCTTAATATTCCCATATGAACACAACGTCATTAAAACGTTCTGCTGATTTTACAGAGTTACCTCCCTGTAGTGTTAAGTACCACCTTAAACAGAATAGTTGGTCTCTTTATTTGTCTGAAGTGTCATGTTTTTTTATATTCTTAAACCTCCTGAGAACAGCGTATTTTAAATTCAAAAAAAGGTACTTTGATTCATTCGAAGATTTCATTTTGATATAAAATGATTATCAATTAATTTGGTTCTAAACTCAGAGCTAAGCCAGTTTTTAAATGAAGACGGCATTGGGGTCATGTTTACGTGGCTATGCTGCATTAACGTATGGTATGACTTTCAATGTAAGGAGGAGATAAAACAGTATTTGATTGTTTTTATTTCAACATATGAATAGAAAAAGATGTTCACGTTAGTGAATCAGATACCAAACTACACGAATAAAAAAGCCACACAATATTAAGAAAAATCAAGTTGTCTTAATAATGTGTGCAGCTTTTCAATTTTACTTGAGTTAAGAAAAAATCTAAATAGATTACAAAAAGAATAACAAAGATCTATCATCGTTCAATATTTTGTGACCTCAAGTTTCCAAAATATTTTATAGAAATATCAAATGAAAAAAAAAATGCTGCTTCAAACACCCAAGATATATGTTTATCACTCAGAATATTTTATTGCTATAAAATGTAGAATTAATTGCCCATATCTGTCATATTCAAGGGATTTTTTTTTACCCTTTTTCGTATGCAACTGGATGTTACGTATTATGATTAGGTGATATTACACCAGAATAAAAATAAAAAGTTGTGAGATAATTGTCAATGATACAACTCCCCACCAGAGACCAATTTTGAAATAAACAACTATATGAGAAAATTGAGACCTCAGTAAACTCGGGAAATCGTTATTATGGGTCGAATCCCATTAAAACGGAGACTAGAGGGTAAAAAATTTCAGCAAAATTTTAAACATTTTTTATTTTCATTACAAATTTAATTTTTTACACTATTAGTTGTTACTTTATGATATGGTACAGAATCAACCAAAACATCGATTTGTTTATTCTACAGATAATTTAAAATGTTAATATCATTGAGAAAGCTCCAAAGTATCACCACCTGTTGGTAAAAAAAAATGCAATTTTTACATTAAAATTGGAAAATCTTTTTTTACTCATCGGCGACCTTCATTTTTATTATTTTTTTCAAATTAGCATGCACTCAAACTAAACAACTGTAAAATTTAAGAGATTTCTGTAATTTAGTTCTCTTTTTCAACAAAAAAAGGACCTTAGCAAAAATGCATGCTTCTTTCGATGCAGATTGTGACTTTAAATGAACGGTGACTCCATTAAAAAAAAAATATTCTATTTAGTATATAATAAAGTTCATTTCTAGAAAAATGGCGAAATCCTATATTTAAAAATAATGGATTTATACCCTCAAGCCTCCTTAATGTTAACCTTTAAATTGTTTGAAAACTACTCCTTCTGAAATACACTACGACAACGTTAAAAAAAGTGTATACTGTATATCTAATCAATTCTTTCTATATTTAAACCAGTTGTAATCTGTTATTGTTTTATAAATCTTTTGATGCTCATTGATCATTTATTTCATATTCGGAACTTTTGAATCTGAATGTGAATCGATTTTAAATGGCTAAAGATCGTATGAATTCGCCGTTTCATAATTAAATGCATTCTGGGTTATAATTTCAAAAGTGTACACGGAAACGTCATAATAAGTTAAAAATGTCCTAAACAACTGAAATTCAACAAATGATGTGACGATTTATGGGTTACGCAAATTGAATTACCCATAGTCCTTTAGATTCTGTAGCGGCATATTAAGGTGGTACCTAACACTTTAACTAAAATTAATTTGGCTCGTTTAATTTTCTTAAAATTTTGACAAAGTATTTACTTTGACCCTTTGACAAAAATATAAAAATTTCAAAAAATTTGAACCAACCGTTTAATCAGAAAAAATACACTGGTTATATAGCAGTTTGACAAACACTTATTTTGATCCTTGAGAAGCTTAATATTCCCATATGAACACAACGTCATTAAAACGTTCTGCTGATTTTACAGAGTTACCTCCCTGTAGTGTTAAGTACCACCTTAAACAGAATAGTTGGTCTCTTTATTTGTCTGAAGTGTCATGTTTTTATATTCTTAAACCTCCTGAGAACAGCGTATTTTAAATTCAAAAAAAGGTACTTTGATTCATTCGAAGATTTCATTTTGATATAAAATGATTATCAATTAATTTGGTTCTAAACTCAGAGCTAAGCCAGCTTTTAAATGAAGACGGCATTGGGGTCATGTTTACGTGGCTATGCTGCATTAACGTATGGTATGACTTTCAATGTAAGGAGGAGATAAAACAGTATTTGATTGTTTTTATTTCAACATATGAATAGAAAAAGATGTTCACGTTAGTGAATCAGATACCAAACTACACGAATAAAAAAGCCACACAATATTAAGAAAAATCAAGTTGTCTTAATAATGTGTGCAGCTTTTCAATTTTACTTGAGTTAAGAAAAAATCTAAATAGATTACAAAAAGAATAACAAAGATCTATCATCGTTCAATATTTTGTGACCTCAAGTTTCCAAAATATTTTATAGAAATATCAAATGAAAAACAAAATGCTGCTTCAAACACCCAAGATATATGTTTATCACTCAGAATATTTTATTGCTATAAAATGTAGAATTAATTGCCCATATCTGTCATATTCAAGGGATTTTTTTTTTACCCTTTTTCGTATGCAACTGGATGTTACGTATTATGATTAGGTGATATTACACCAGAATAAAAATAAAAAGTTGTGAGATAATTGTCAATGATACAACTCCCCACCAGAGACCAATTTTGAAATAAACAACTATAGGTTCCCGTATAGCAATCATCAGGGAACAAACCGCATACCGCAAAACAAAATAAGCGATCAAAGGCACCGAACTAACTTATATAAAACGATTCAAAAGTGAAAAATAGCAGCACAATTTATTGAAATAAAAAGAAAAAGAAAACAGATTTGATTGTCTGTTTTTTTTTTAATTCTCTTTGTGGTTTATGATTATATCGCTTTGTATATTTTCTCCGTAATTTGTGCCAAACTCCTAAAACCTGTACTACTTCTTGGACTTCTTATTGTAATCAATTGATAAGAATGCATATTAGACTCTATGGATACATGATACAATCAGGTAAAATCGGTTTTACTTTTTCTCTTTGTGGGGTCTACCTGTATTCCCATTAGTAGTTCGATATCGTTGAAGATTATTGGTAACAAGATCAACATGACAGTGAATAACATCCACTTGACCTATATGAAATCTTGGTCTACAGTCAGAATCAAAATCAAAAAGTAACATCACAAATATACTGAACTCCGAGGGCAATTCAAAACGGAAAGTCCCTAATCAAAAACACATCAAATGTTTGGATAACAACTGTCATATTCCAGATTTGGTACAGAAAGTGTGAAGCTGATATGGATGAACAACATATTTCGCATATTTACTTCAAACGTTAAATCACATTTGTAAAGACTGTGTATGTTTGGTCATCAGTTTTAAATTCCTTGCGGAGTTAAAATGTTGAAACGAATAGGTGAGAATATACTTATGGCTATTTGATTCATAAGCCAACGATTTGTCTTTGAAATGTAGTTTTACAGACTACCATGCTGAGACACACTGAATTGATGACACATTTTTATATCATTGTTCCCGAAAGAAGACACATATATTCTTTAAAATGTATTGGAATGTTAAGCATCTTTTTATATTTCTATTTTTTTGGTTCGTTTGTTTTTTTGTTTTTTTGGGGTTTTTTTTGTGTTGCTTTTTTTACAAACTGATAAGATTGTATGGCAAACATGCATGTCTACAATATAAAGTACCTCGTTTTCGATTGTATATGCATATTCATTAGATCTCATTAAAAATGGAGTATAGTAAAGTAATCATATTTTTTCTTAAGGACAACAGTTCAAACGTAATAAGTTTAATATTTTTTAATGGGTTTTTTTTCTGAATCTGAGGCCTTGTGTGAAGTGTATAATGTTTGTAGGATGTGTTTTGCATTCAGCCATGCTGAACTATTTGTGACTTTGACTTGTGGTTTTACTTGGGGATTTATTTATTTTGGTGGGGGGTGGGGGTTTATTGAATACTTAAAGTCGCCCTTATTTCTAGTTTTATTATTGTATACGCAGACCGGGCGCAGCAACTTAAACAGAATCAAGGAATTACGAATGAAACACTACTTTAAATTGTAAGTTGTAACTATGAGATGGAGAGAAAGTTTGTGCGATCATGCTGCGTTATATTTTGAAATACAGAAATCATCACTTACAAATTCTAAGTGTTTGTTGTCTGTCAATCGAAATAATGTATATTCTCATAAACAATCTATGAATCGTAAAAAAATATAGGACCCTATTATAGGCCCCAAGATATAGCAGTTTACAAAATTGTTAAAATATAAATTTTTAGCTTTTTTATTGGAATGAAGAATACTTCTGCTACATAAAAATAGGCTGTTTTCGACAATACATAACACTTATATCGGGTTCTTATATCATTGAGTCATGCTAAATAACTTAAATCTTCACAATTTTAGCATTTGAGGTAAGTTTCACACGGTTTCGTCTTAAATGGAAGTTGTTGCATTTGTGTTCATTCTTAATATCAATATATAAGTTTTACTTGACATATACATAACATATATAAAAATTGACAGTGAACACGGATGCGACCACTTTCAGTTTTAACAAAAACCATCTGCAAAGTGACATAATATGGCATATTTGATAGATTTGTCAAATTTAAGCCTGAATTTGAATGTCTTTAATGACTAAATCAGGTCAAATATTTCACATACACTAATTGTGTCTAAAATATTTCATCCGTTGAACCTGAAATGTGATGCCAAAATCGGCCCTTCTCCTTTCATCTTAATCGATATTGTTTAATTTTGATTTAATATAAAACTTCAGTTAATGTGGACTTTATTTGATTAGATATAGTTGATATGGTGTAATTTGTTTGATACGTTTTGTACGGAACGAAAATAAAAGACAATCACATACTTACTCGAGAAGAAATTACCAAAACTTAATTGTTTTAAGAGAGACTTTTTTAATATAAATTTTGTATTGTTTCTACTTCTTTAGTTTTCATTTCAATACCTCTGTAGTTTCTTTATAAACATGTTTTTTAAATGCGTCTTTATTTGTTCGAAATTTGCTAACTGAGGCATCGCAAAAATATAAACTCTCACTTTCAATTTTAATTGCATTATTTGTATGAAGCATGTACTGAAACTGCAATGATGTAGTGAATTTTAATTCCAATTCTAAAAGTAATAAATGCACTCAAATATCCCCGAGTTTGTAATATTATCTTTTCCTAATCATCAAATGTGATTTCCGCATTTATATCCATAGTCTTAATATCGTTAGCGTGAATCTAGATTGGCAATTAATTCAATTTTAGATTGACTAGTTATTTTGTAATTCTGTTTATCCATACCTTAATTTTAAACTGTTCAGTTGAACCCAATGGTATGCGTCGAAGAGAAATTCAATCTCTATATTGCTTTGGAGATTACTGATATACTTCCGTGTTTCTATATATAGCAAATAGTAGATACCAAATCAACCTCGCCAGAAGATAAATTAGAAACCTTAATCTATAGTTACAATATTAGCATTCCTGATTTAATTTATTTAAAAATCGGACCGGAAGTTCGCATTCTGGCCGTACGATGTTTCTTTTGTTAATTTATATGTTTTGTAAGATTTGTTTCGCATTTTTTTTTATGTATACACCAATTCCTTTTAAATCTTCTGCAAAATAATCTAGGTCATCTTGGTATATTGATGTAGAAGTACATTTATTTCTAAACATCGAGAACATAAATTTCTTAATAAAGCTTTGTAGTAGATGTAGGGCAGATCAGCTGTACTTGTTTAAGTTTAAAAATAAAGAATGTGTTGAGCAAACAAAATACAATAAATTTCAAACATTGTGCTCATAGTTCAACTCAAATGTAAGTTAAGCACTCAACTCAATCTTATTAAAATCAAGTCTTTAGGATAAAACGACGAAAGGAAATTATATCGCGAACTCGAATATACGTCTTTTAAAGTATTCATAGAATAGATATAGCAGATTATTTTGAAAAGTAATGGAAGAAAATGTATCATGTTTATGAAATTTGATAGAATCAAGTATATAAATATCATTCGATGTAGAATGTTTTTGATGATCGGGGAATGAAATGCAAAATAAAATTCGACTCAGTATTCATATCCATTCCGCTATAGACTTTGGAACAAACTACTATAAAAAATGAAGATGTGGTATGATTGCCAATGAGAAAACTCTCCACAAGAGACCAAAATGACACAGAAATTAACAACTATAGGTAACCGTACGGCCATCAACAGCTAGCAAATATAAAAAAAGAAGATGTGGTATGATTGCCAATGAGACAACTATCCACAAAAGATCAAAATGACACAGACATTAACAACTATAGGTCACCGTACGGCCTTCAACAGCCCATACTGCATAGTCAGCTATAAAAAGCCCCGAACTGACAATGTAAAACAATTTTAACGAGAAAACTAACGGCCTTATTTATATAAAACAAATGAACGAAAAACAAATATGTAACACATAAACAAACGACAACCACTGAATTACAGGCTCCTAACTTTGGACGGGCACATACATACATCATAAGGCGGGGTTAAACATGTTAGCGGGATCTTAACCATCCCCTAATCTTGGACAGTGGTATAACATGCTAGTATATATTGCCCAATGTTAACCTTTAACTTATTTGAAAACAACTCCTTCTGAAATGACAAATACATCACGACAACGCAAGTAATCAAACAAAAAAGATGTGGTATGATTGCCAATGAGACAACTCTTCACAAGAGACCAACATGACACAGAAATTAACAACTATAGGTAACAGTACGGCCTTCAACAGCTAGCAAAGCCCATACCGCATTGTCAGCTATAAAAGACCTCGAAATGACAATGTAAAACAATTCAAACGAGAAAACTAACGGCCTCATTTATATAAAAGATGTAAACTTCAACTCAAATCAATTGTTTCTTTGAATTGAACAAGTTGTAACTTGTTATCTTTTTGTAAATCTTCTGAAGCTCAGCTGTCTTTTGGAAATCATATAATTGATTGCTGAAAGTTTAAAAAGAATCAATTTTGGCAACAACAAATTTAGAATTTACAAATCCAATAAAGAACAACTTAAGCAATATTTGTTTACAGATCATTATTAAGGTACCAGTAAGACCTTAGAATGTGAGGATAACTTGACACCTGCCTTCGTCAATTTAAATAGTGTTTAGAATTCAATTAAGCATTGAGTTTTCTTAATGATTTAGTAGTAATGTCTCTAATTGCGCCGTTTTAACTGAAAATATATAACTATTTTTTAACAAAAACTCATTAAGTTTACTATAACTACAGACCACGTCGCAATATGCCTTTTTCTTTTTAAAACAGTTACTTATCTATCAATCAAACATACTTGTCATCGAATATACCTATTCCCTTCTTTAACGAACAAATGGTAAATTGTAAACAAAAAAGATCATATGATTACTTGAAATAAAATAAAATCAGCATAGATAACAGGCTGACAATTAAGTACGGAGAACGCACGTTTCTTCTGTGTTAGAGTTGCAAATGTCGCTGATATCAAAACAGTTGGAAAGCAAAATCAAAAATTAAGTTGACGTTCAATGAAGCTTTTAAAATCAGTTTAAAATGCAACTGTTTCAAATTTAAGGTTTGTGAAATGATACTATTTGTGATCCTCTTTAACTAAAATTGCATTCCTCTTTTAAACATGACCGAAACATTTGAAAAAGACAACATACAGTTGCACAAACAATATAGAAAAATCACGTAATTAAGGCTAAGACCATGTCCTTTTGGAAATTCATGTATTTTCATGAATTTCTATTAACAAAAAATAGTGTTTCTTGCATCTACCATACCTGGTCTATCTACCTTCAGAACAATATCATAAATTCTTTTTTTTTAAATCTGAAAAATCCTATTACGTGTTTAAGAATTGAAATATATCTTCGTATACATAGTACTCAGGGGAAATTTAACGATTTCTCGCACGATATGTGTAATGTGTTGCTGCCTTTTGTCATCTTCCTTATTGGCTGTCTCATTGACTTGTTATCTTTCTGTTTTACCGGTTTCTCTTTTGGAGAATTTGAATTATCCGGAGTACGATTTGTTTTTTGGAGGTTGAGCATTCGAAACTCGTATCAGCAAGACGCCTTATCTTCCTTGCCTTCTGATCACCATGATTAGTCAATCCTATCAGCTTTGAGACCTGAGTAGACATGATCAATGAAAAAAAATGAAAAACAACACGTTTAATAATTTCTGGCATCTGAACCGTTTTTTTGGAATTGTTGACATCACAACGTGCGAAAAGAAGTTATTAGCAACGTCAAAGTTTGTGAGGAGGCATAAGCAACATTAAACCTGTCGAAGAGAGGGAAAACGACCAGAAATTGTATGATAAACATATTGGGTTTTCGACAACTTGATGTCACTTTGTGGCTCGCGGCTGATATTTTACGATAACAATGTGTAGAATACCCGATAGTCTTTACTAAACTGCAATCGTTTTGTTTCATACGCTTTAATTTATGCATATCATAACTCGATCTTTAATCAGATGTAACGTTTTTTGGGGACACTATTCACAGAATTGGACACATATATGCATGCATGTGTACTTAATATATTTTTTTTATTTTGTTGGGAATAACATTCATCAATTCAACCAATATCAATTATCAAATACAAATTATCTAATAAAATAAAATTTAAAGTTCAATTACATTATACTATTTGAGTAACAATTGTCAAGACATATTATTTATCTTAATCAATAAAAGAAAAAAAAATAATATTATTAAAAAGATCTGCGTCGTGATTTTTTCAGTTGTGTTTATTGTTGGTGTATATTAAAGTGATATTATCACATGAAGTATGATGCAAGTTCTTGTTAAACTACTTTTTGCTGATTAGATTGATAATTTTTTTGTTCATGTATTGCTTCCTAAACCACAGATAAGCGTGAGTTATGATAAAATCTGTGCTAGTTGTCGTCCTACAGGAAGGCAAGTGTTTGCTTAATGTTGAAGGCCTTGTCGTAACTTTTAGATGAGGAATAGCAATACAAGCTATGTTTATTAGTTTAATATTGTTTTTGTTCATGTGTACTTAGTAATTATTTTGTGTCATGAATTGATATGTCGTGTACAAGTTGTAAATTTGTACAGGTAATAACATGTACAAAAATATTGTACATGTTATAATTTGTACACTGCATAAATACAAGTTATAACATTTATAAAAGTACCTCGTACATGTTATAACATGTACAAAATAATGCTTAAAAAGGGTTTAGTATGTCCAAAATTTTAAAATAATGATAAAGCAGAAGATACATTCACGATTAAATTTTATCAAATCCAAAAGAAGATGCATTATTTACAGAATGCATAAAATACTTCATTTTCATATATCTTTAAAACAATGTTCTTCTTTACTTATTGCTACAAGACAGAGACACGTGACACCTTTCAGTTGCACAAAGTTTCATTCTTCTACATTTACACCTACCAGACTTAGATCTACCTTTCTTACACTGATAATGCACATAACTTTGCCCTCCACTTAATAATATCTTAACCAACATCGTTTTCACACTCTTATCACTCATTGGGAATTCAGACACATTTACAGTTGCATTTGCGAGAAATTGAATCTGGTTTCCTCTCAAGTATCCCTTTATATATCCAACTTAGTCTTTAGTTACAATTTTAAAGCCACCATATTCATTCACATTCATCGCCATGCCTGTTTTTCTCATCGACAGGGCCCATATCATCAATGGACGGAATAAGATTAATAACGCTATCACCTTGCGAGAGAACAGTTTATCTAGTGTTCGACTTTTTTGCTAAGCATCAGCTTGTACATGCTGGCCAGAAAGGTCCTTCTTTGGTGCACACTTGATGTCAATACTTGGAAGAATGATAGTGGATGTCATGCTGATACTTCCTCACCAACCATCACTTCCTTGAATTACCATTGTTTCTGTTTCTAACTCAATTGTTTGTTTATTGTTATATGTTGAATCATGACCATTCAATTCCCCATCAGTTTCAGTGTTTGTGTCAGTAATAATGTCAGTCTGACTCTCTGACATTTGTTTGTCAGTTTCAATTTCTGTGTCGGTATTATGTTCTGTCTCGATAAAAGGGTCTTCCCTATCAGTATTATTTGATACAGAATTTCCTTCAAATATATCTTCTATGGAAATAAACTCATCAAAGATACCAGGACTAAATTTGGTATATACGCCAGACGCGCGTTTCGTCTACAAAAGACTTATCAGTGACGCTCGAATCGTAAAAAGTTAAAAAGGCCAAATAAAGTACGAAGTTGAAGGGCATTGAGGACCAAAATTCCTAAACGTTTTGCCAAATCAAGCTAAAGTAATCTATGCCTGAGGTAGGAAAGCCTTAGTATTTCAAAAATTCTAAATTTTGTAAACAGTTAATTTATAAATATAACCATATCAATGATAATTCATGTCGAATGTTCTGTTTTAATACCAAGTAAGAATACCGAATAATTTTTATTGACTACTAGTGTATTTTAAAAGTCTGTAAGGTATTGAGTAATTATAAAAACTATCATCTGGTCATTAACTGTATCAAAAAGGTTTCACACTAACATGGATGGGGAATAACAAAAAAATGAGGAAAATTTTATTGAGGTTAATGGCATGTGTTGTAATAATATAAACATCTTTTTATTTTCCAATTTTGTACAAGTTAAAACCATTTTAAAGCAGTATTTTGTACATGTTACAACATGTATGAGGTACTCTTGTACATGTTATAACTTGTATTTTTGCATTGTACAAATTATAACATGTACAAAAAAATTTGTACATGTTATAACCTGTACAAAATATTTTGTACATGTTATAACCTGTACAAAATCGCAACTTGTACACGACAGATACACTAATATGTATCCTTCTTTCAATTACATATGTATATGTTTGTATCTGATCTCAAATTGGGTTCACGCATTAAAATCTCGTTTTTTTAACTGAAAGAAACTAGCTATTTATTAAGTGAAAATACGTGATAAATAAAATATGTGAAAACTTACAAAAGTCGATAAAGTGCTGGACAGACGCATACACTAACAAAACCATATATTCATTCAACAGTTTATCATTCAAGGGCGTCTTACTTTATTTCAGACATCGTTCGTTAGACGATAAGAATTATATCGTTTTATTTCATTTAGGTCTGGGAGAATGAATAATTTGTATCAATTTCTGGGCTAAGTGCTGGCTTTATCGAAAAAGTTCATACTATTATGTAATTATATATTGACTAAATGATGTTATAGACATTCTAGCACTTCAAATTCTTATGCAATATTAAAATACAGACAATCATTTTCTGACTTTTTAGTAAGTTTAAATGTAAGTCATATATCTCCACAACTAATGCTTCATTTGACCGTTATAGTTTCATATAGTACATAATTAGATTCTCTCGAAATAACTCACTTACACAAGTGCAAAAGTATTAATTTAGTACTAAATTCATACGTTCGTTCTATACAAAATTTTGATTTTTTTTAAATACTAAGGTTTTTCTTCCTCAGGCGTAGATCACCTTAGCTGTATTTGGCAACACTTTTGGGAATTTTGGATCTCAATGCTCTTCAACCTCGTACTTGGTTTGGCTTTTTTAAAACTTGTTTGGATTTGAGCGTCACTGATGAGTCTTTTGTAGACGAAACGCGCATCGTATATATAAAAAAAATTCCTGGTATCTATGATGATTTTATCTATATTAAATGTTCAAATTTAACCAGATATAATGGGATGCCTGGTACAATACATTTCAAAGGAAATTACGGTATCACCAAAAGAAAAATCCCAAAAACACGGAACTCCGAGGAAAATTTAAAACGGAAAGTTAAATCAAATGATAAAAAAAACATCAAACGAATGGACAACAACTTTCCTTTCCTGAATTTAAATGAACTCATTATAGATACCAGGACTGAAACTTTTTATTTGTGCCAGACGGGCGTTTCGTCTTCAAACGACTCAACAGTGACGTCTGATTAATAAGTTAAAAAGGCCAAATAACGTACGAAGTTGACGAACATTGAGGAACATAAAATCTTAAAAGTTTTACCAAATACAGATAACTTTTAGGTCTGTGCCAAGAGAGAACAAATATAAAGTTTGGTCTGTTTTGCAAAGAATAAGAACAAGGACCCAACATGGCACATTAGAAAGAGGACTGATCGTAAGTAAAAGTGGCGGGAAAAGTTGTTAGATTCAAAATCATTTGTTAGAATGCGGACATTCTAAAACATCCATTGACATGATTGATTATTTGCTGGAATTTTACATTATCTTAAGAAATGTTTTATTTGCAGAGTATGAAGGCCGAATACCTTTTTTGATCTCAAGAGAGAACATTTAAATACTTGTAATTCTCGAAATTCGTTATTAATCCGGTAAACATAACATGATTGAATTATTTTACTGATAATGTTTTTACATTTGATGTTTTAATAAACCTATTGTATTGATATGAAACACGAAAAGAAAGAATAAATATTTCAGATTCTATTGTATATTTAAATTGAATTACATTCTTTCCTTTGATATATGTACTGTTGGATTTTTATTTTATAATGCCAAGGTACAATATGACTTAAATCAAATTTAAATTCAATTGAAAGGCATACTGATATAAGATGTGTGTTCTCAATGACACCGTGAAAGTGATTAGAAGAACTTTTATATAATTTATTCGTTCATTGTGTGTTAATTTGCGTTTTTTGATTAAGTTCAGCTATCCAATTGATATTTTATAGTATGTTTTTCTATGTTGTTATGTTATACTATTGTTGCAGAAAATGGAAAAGGTTTGGTAACATTGAAACGTTTAATCCACTGCAAATGTTTGCACCTATCCTTAGTCAGGAATCTAATGAACAGTAGTTGTCCTTTGCTTATGTAGTTCATACGTGTTTCTCGTTTCTCGTTTTTTAATAGATTAGACAGTTGGTTTAATGGTTTAACATTAACACAAATTTTGGTGCTCTTTATAGCTTGATCTTCGGTGTGATCCAAGGCTCCGTGTTGAAGGCCGTACCTTGACCTATAATGGTTTACTTTTATAAATTGTTATTTGGATGGAGAGTTGTCTCATTGGCACTCATACCACATCTTTCTATATTTATTTTAGATAGTATGGCTGTTGGTCTAGTTCACATATTGTTATCATTGAAATTTAATTTGATGCGATTGTAATGCAAGTGGTAAATTAGCTAGCTAAAAACCAATTTTTACATAATCAAATGCTTGTAACTAGTCAGAATATGACATTTGTTTTTCATTCGTTTATGTGTTGAAACTTCCGATTTTTAACCTTTAATACAATAAATAGATAAAATACCTGCACCGATAGAGCTTGCGTCGTGCAAAAACGACCAGCTTGGCTAGTCAGAGTGAATTGGTCTGCACAACTTAACTAATAGGCTGAAGAAATAAAAGATTACTGATTTGAAAAATGAATGTTACCGAAAAAAATTACAATACACTTTTATGAGAAGGTTCGTAAAAACTTATATCCTGAAATCATATGTACTGATGTACTGATGTTGTTTTTTTTTTGGTTTATTTTGGCATATTTTAAAACATAAGAGCTGTGTTGCATATTTTCAATATGTATATGCCTTAACTTTGTAGAATTTAAACTGATAATCAAATTCTGAAATGCCCCCTCCATTTACTTTGAGTTTTCCATGGAATCAATTTTAACCACTATCCAACTGTAGGTAACATTCCTTAGTTGCGTTTCTACGAGATTAGACATGTATTTTATACCTTGAAACAGTAGAAAAAACAAAATATTTATTTTAAGAATATCAATTATTTCACCAAAGAAGGCGTGGAGAGATGTATTGATAAAGTACAACAAACAAGATTAAAATATACTTTGTCTATTCCTTATAACATAGGACTGACTATGATAATGACTACATAATATGTGGAGCTTTGGTATGATTGAAAATGAGACTACTTCCCAGAAGAGAACAACGTATAAATGTAAATCCAGGCCTTACCTCCGTCGTTATCTTTGATTTGCTGATCATCCTTATCATAAATAAAGGTTACAGTAGTATACCGCAGTTCAAACTCATAAATCCATGGACAAAAAACAAAATCGGGGTAAGAAACTAAAACTGAGGGAAACGCATAAAATATAAGAGGAGAACAACGACACAACACTACAATGTAACACACACAGAAACGGACCAAGCATCAGACAAAATCCCACGAGAATAACAAATAAAACATCAATACCAAATACATGAATTTGGGATAGAAAAGTACCGTGACACGCCTTATCGCAATGTGAATTTACACTCAAAAATAAGAGAAAACAAACGACGCAACGGAAACACAACGTTAAAATGTAACACACACAGAAACGAACTATAATATAACAATGGCCATATTCCTGACTTGGTACAGGACATTCTTAAAGGAAAAAATGGTGGGTTGAACCTGGTTTTGTGGCATGCCAAACCTCCCTCTTTTATAGCCATTTGAAATATATCATTTAAATGACAACTCAACACCACAGGACTATAATATAAATAAATTGGAGAACGCAATAGACAAAGAAACACACGAACAACAGCCAACAAAAGGCAACAAGTTCAAAATTTCAATACACCAGAAGTGCATTTTGTCCACACAAGATCTACTAGTGACGGCCAGATACAAAATTTTGAAAGCCGAAACAAGCACAAAGTCGAACAGCATCGAGGACCAAAGATCAAAAAGTTTGCCAAAAACGGCCAGGGTTTTCTGTTAGTTACCAGAACATCCCTATTATTTAGAATAATTTATACTTTTCCAAACAGTAAATTTATAATATTACTATACAAAGGATGTACATGTTAAAACTGAAGTATTAACTAATTACAGGAAACAGCTGAAATACATTACATAACCCGACATTTGCAACACAAAATGTAGACACATCCGAATAAGTTTAAACCTCAACGCCAAGTGACAACACATTTGAAATTGTAAAAAATGACCAAAACACGACGTTATTTGAATTTGTAAAACAGATCATCAAAAAATAAAAAAATGACGTCTCATTTGAATGAATAAGATAGACTTACGATTGATTTAAGATTATATTTGAACTAAATACTGATATTGCATTTAATAACAATGCACATTTTAATACTTATTAAAAGCAAACTAAGGGAACAACAAACTATATTATAAAGCTATGTCCGGTTTGTTTTGAATCTAACTTTAAACGTAAAATATCGTAATGATTACGCTGAACAAAATCAAATTTAATAAATGAATGCGGTGATTAATTTTTTTAACCATAACACATGAATATAATAGAAAAGACGTCAACACATTAGACAAAATCCGATGAGAATTACAAATATAACTTTAAACATTTAAACTAAATACATGAATTTGGGATAGACAAGTACCGTAACACGTCTTATAGTAATGCGAATTCACATTCAGCAAAACAGTCACAATCGGGAATAAGTCACGTAAGGGAGATATCAAAGACTCGATAAACAGAATTTTTTCGTTACCCGCATCATGTTTTAACTTCCTGTTGATAACAACTTAAGGGAAAAATCGTTGACAAACGTGCCATCTGATAACTCTGGAACAATTTTCTGACTTCGTTCATACCATCTTTTCTAATGATTGAAATACCGTAGTTTTATCTGAAAAGCAGTAACTACAAATTTCGAATTTGGTACACACCCTGATAACGACCTCCCACATTCGATTTGAAGACACATTCATAATGCAAAAGGGGCATTCAATTAAAGAGGCATTTAGAACATTTACTAGATATCTTAATAAAATTCAAAGCCTATTTATGTGATTAATTGGGACTAAAATTACTCTCATACAAAATAAACTCATACAAAACAAATGACACAAGAAAAAGAATGGAATGACTTTTTCAAAGTATTTTACCTTGTTTGAACGACATTATTTTGAATTATATCCATCAGGTATAATGGCTAACAGGTTTAGTCTAATATAGGTGACAGTCATTCTGGTTTTTAAATCGATGTATAGTAGGGACCAGGTGTAATTTAAAATAATTGACAGTGATTACGATTTTCAATTTCTTCATCAGATGAAATGGCGACCAGATGTAGTATGATATAATTGACAGTCTTTACGATTTTCAAAGTAGTAATTTACTTAAGTCCACGTATCGTAATTAGACGTAAGTCACATCTGCATCGTTACTTTACTTTTTTATTTTCTA
Organism: Mytilus edulis; assembly: GCA_019925275.1. Classification (NCBI taxonomy): domain Eukaryota; kingdom Metazoa; phylum Mollusca; class Bivalvia; order Mytilida; family Mytilidae; genus Mytilus; species Mytilus edulis. Next base: position 36,200,434 of record CM034360.1, read on the forward strand.
TATATCTTCTGCTTTTATTTTCATTTACAGATCTTGTGCATGACCGAAAGTGGGTTTGTTATGTTCACCGAATTTGGTATAATCTTAGAAAATAATTTGGTGACCAAATTTTTACGATTATTATGAATTGCTAAATGTCTGTTTCCCTGTAGCGTTTAACAACTTTTCTGGAGATCAAAAATATCTCGGTTAATATTCTGTCATTACTCAGTTATTACGATTATTTCATTCATGAATATTACGTAAGCAAATAGACGTAAATACAGATATATATAATTTGTTTGTTATGAAATGAAAGAAAAGGATGTAAAATAATTGTAATCCTAGTTGATGTTATCATTTTTCCTGGAATTTTCTTGTTTAAAATTTGTTTCGTCGTATTAAAATATATTTTTAATTCTTTCAGTACAAAAGGACCTGATATTAAACAAACAAACGATAATTTTTTTAATAATTGATTGTTAATAGAGATATTCAAAAAACGTTCCAATTGTAACATTAACATGCATTTTATATTCAGCTGTTTGTAAAGCAACTTCCGTTGCTACATAAAACTATACTCAAGGTATTCCTTCTTATTACATATTTTTAAAATTTCTGATGATATGTTTACACGTTATTACAAACCAAGGTATTGCCTCCCTCAGGCAAAATAGAGTTTGTTTTATTACCTTAATCTTTCATGTCCCTTTCGTCCCTTTCCGACAAGTATTACTTGAAGTATTTAAAAAGTTTTATACAGATTTGACTTCAAATGTTTTGAGGTCGTACATGCAATAACAAAGGAAATACAGAAAAGTATTTCAAAACAATCAAATTTGATGATGTAACATTGCTAGATTTTAAGGTTTGAAAGGCATTTCGAGACTCCTCTTCAAAAATTATATGTCTGTACCTATATGTATAGGAAGGCGGGTACACGAGGAAACGGATTACTAAACTCCCGAAAATATTTTTTTTAAAAGACTTGTTGCTTTAGTTTTTAAAGGCCCTGAACAGACGTTGTTACCATGATGTCTCAAACGCGTGGGTTCACATTCTTTTGAGAAAGGAATTACAATTTTCTGACGCAAATTTCCTTATTTAACATTGCTAGATTTTACACGAAGTACAATTGAATCATTGTGCTAGTCCTGTTTAACTGCATGTCAACTGATTGAGATTTGTTTAAGTTGACACATATTTAGACGTTATTGTTTCTATGAATATACTAGGTTGAATCATCAAGAATAAACGGGATGGATGGATTTGAATTTTACTTTAGATATAAGGTAATAAACGTTAGTGCGTAGACTAGTTATATTCTTATAGTGCCCATTGACTGGCTTCAATGCAGATGAAGATGTAAAAAAAGTCAGCATAGAGACGCAGGGCAGACGTTACAATTGGTTTTGCGGGAATGTATCTTTGGAAAGTTGCGGTCAACTAACAGAAGAACAGACTCTCTACAAATATAAACGCAATACTCACATTTAGAGAATACAATATCGTTTTTCCGGTTTACCAATATTTTAATGCGCTAGTGGAAAATGGTTGTGAATCCTTTACAATAAAACGTATCATTTAAATCACACATGTAAGGTATATATAAAGTAAATGGCATATGTCACAGATTTCGACAAACTTTCTGACTAACTTTTGCTTAATCCACCATTTTCTACATTTGAAAATGCCTGTACCAAGTCAGGAATATGACAGTTCTTGTCCATTCGTTTTTGATGCGTTTTGTTATTTGATTTTGCCATGTGATTATGGACTTTCCGAATTGATTTTCCTCTAAGTTCAGTATTTTTGTGATTTTACTTTTTGCTTGTTGAATTCTAACTGAAAAAAATTGAAAAAACAATTATTCACTCATCTTTTTGAATTTAGAAATATTACTAAGTTGACTTTTTCGATAGATGTCATTTGCATAGAAATCACAAAAAAATGGGCTAAAACGTACTAGAATGTGTTTTACAATTATCTTAGTTTGCTAATGCATAGATTTTTCTTTAAAACTGAAATGCAAAGCATTTGTTAGATGTAGGAGGATGATGAGGTCACTTACTTTGTTTTTTCCGCGTTATCTTCAGTGGTATTCTATGTGAAAAAATATCACCGTAATATTGCTAAACGTGTAACGTCATCGCGTTCTTAAAATAAATTATTTTTTAACGTTTTTCCCTACCAACTAGATATTAGATTTGTTTATACATTAATAACGGCATTAGTCACTCTATGGTCACGTAATTACGCTATTTTAATCAATAACAAATTCATGTTTTCAAAAAATATAAAGGAAAATCGATGCATTTGTCATTGGAATATGTTAAAACTTTATCATCAATTACATATGCTTTTCATTCACATTAACTATTTTTTTCAAAAAACATTTGTTATAATTAGCTTAGTTAAAACATATAAAGGCGTTTTCGGTGTCAGGTTATAGTTCAATAATCCAAAGTTTCGTCCAAAGGTTCACCATAGTTGGACATATCTATTTATTGAATATTGAGAAGTGAAATTGGGAATGTGACAAATAGACAATAATCCAACATTAGATCATAAATCATCACAAGTTGACTAATGGGTCTTGATTACAGCGAGAAATCCAGTACCCACAATAGGGCTTCGGCCAGTTCTGTATCTTGACCGCAATTCCTAAGATGACCTATTTTCTGGAAAACAGAAAATGTTGGAAATGATGCATGAAAAAGAAAAACTTATTTTTGTAGCGTTGTCTCAAAACAACAAATGATCGTTCTTTGCAAGGACTTAAAACGAGTGTTAAAACAGATCAATGCCTTATACAGAATGTCCTCAGTAAAATTATGTTATTGATATCACCTGACTTGTTGCTATTTTGGATTTGAAACTATAAATTAAAGAAAGATGACATAATAATTCAATCAATCAATTTTAACTGTTTCATCTGTTCTATTATCGTTTTGATCCGGGAATTTTGTTTGCACTTTTACGACTTCTGACATTTATGCTCTGGGTTTTATAATATGTATAATTAACAAACAAACCTAACAGTTTCGTCAATTTTAGATAAATTCAGACCCTCATGATAAGAACTATATTTTTTAGTTCAATGAATAGGGCAAATTCAACTCAAATATAGTCTAAGAGGTTAAAAATATAAATAAATTGTCTAGAATGATTTCAACAAGAATATTTTATCAGGGGTTATATAAAGATACATGTGTAGACTAGAATAAAACCAAATCAAAGTGGTTATGAAATATAAATGTTGTACATTGTACCTACGTACTGAAAAAATGAATTATCACATATTAATGCATAGTCTTCAATAAAATGATAGAGACTACCAAATGTAAATGTACAGCCAATAAAGTCAAATGGTCCTACAAAATATAAATGAACGCCTACAACTACCTTTGATATTTTTATACTGTCACCATCACAAATATATTGACTGATACGACATTTCTTTGTCTCCACTCATTCGCGTTATGATTTCGCATATTTTTTTCATCTTTGGAAATCAGAAAAGATATTTATTCAGTAATCTTTCATTATGAGTTTAATTCCAGATTGTTGATTTTTTACTAATGAGGATTAGGATTTGGAGTAAAACATGAAAAGCTAAGGGCGCTTAACCTTTCGTATCCTGTCTTCTTCATTCTTGGAACCTATGCGATTCCTTCAGACTTTCGTGTTACCCTGATTTATCTTCTTATCGATGCCTGAAATTTGAACATCGGTATTGACCTTTTGGATTATAGCTCTTCATCTTTTATATAAGCTTTGGATTTCAAAAACTTTGGTCACGAGCATCACTGAAAAGACATGTATTGTCGAAATGCGCATCTGGTGCAAGAAAATTGGTTCCGTTCATTGTATTACTACCGCTGGGTCGATGCCTCTGCTGGTGGACTATTAGTCCCCGAGGGTATCACCAGCCCAGTAGCCAGTACTTCGGTACTGGCATGAAAATAAGGATTTCTTTTGTTATTAAAATTTGCTGTTACAAAATATTAGAAGTCATCATAAATTAAGGAATTTATCTCCCTCATGCAAAGCTCTGATTCCTTTCACGGATTTGGTTTTACTTTTTGGACTTTTTGGATTATAGCTCTTCGTCTTTTATATAAGCTTTGGATTTCAAAAATTTTTGTCACGAGCATCACTGAAGATACATGTATTGTCCAAATGCGCATCTGGTGCAAGAAAATTGGTTCCGTTCATTGTATAACTACCGCTGGGTCGATGCCTCTGCTGGTGGACTATTAGTCCCCGAGGGTATCACCAGCCCAGTAGCCAGTACTTCGGTACTGGCATGAAAATAAGGATTTCTTTTGTTATTAAGATTTGCTGTTACAAAATATTAGAAATCATCATAAATTAAGGAATTTATCTCCCTCATGCAAAGCTCTGATTCCTTTCACGGATTTGGCTTTACTTTTTGGACCTTTTGGATTATAGCTCTTCATCTTTTATATAAGCTTTGGATTTCAAAAACTTTGGTCACGAGCATCACTGAAAAGACATGTATTGTCGAAATGCGCATCTGGTGCAAGAAAATTGGTACCGTTCATTGTATTACTACCACTGGGTCGATGCCTCTGCTGGTGGACTATTAGTCCCCGAGGGTAACACCAGCCCAGTAGCCAGTACTTCGGTACTGGCATGAAAAAAAGGTAGCTTTTGTTATTAAAATTTGCTGTTACAAAATATTAGAAATCATCATAAATTAAGGAATTTATCTCCCTCATGCAAAGCTCTGATTCCTTTCACGGATTTGGCTTTCCTTTTTGGACCTTTTGGATTATAGCTCTTCATCTTTTATATAAGCTTTGGATTTCAAACATTTTGGTCACGAGCATCACTGAAGAGACATGTATTGTCGAAATGCGCATCTGGTGCAAGAAAATTGGTACCGTTCATTGTATTACTACCGCTGGGTCGATGCCTCTGCTGGTGGACTATTAGTCCCCGAGGGTATCACCAGCCCAGTAGCCAGTACTTCGGTACTGCCATGAAAATAAGGATTTCTTTTGTTATTAAAATTTGCTGTTACAAAATATTAGAAATCATCAGAATTAAGGAATTTATCTCCCTCATGCAAAGCTCTGATTCCTTTCACGGATTTGGCTTTACTTTTTGGACCTTTTGGATTATAGCTCTTCATCTTTTATATAAGCTTTGGATTTCAAAAATTTTGGTCACGAGCATCACTGAAGAGACATGTATTGTCGAAATGCGCATCTGGTGCAAGAAAATTGGTACCGTTCATTGTATTATTCTTTGTTAAGAACACTTATCGTTGTCAATACAATGACTTTCATAAAAGTGAAATGTTTAGGTATCTATAAAACCAGGTTTAGTCCACCATTTTCGGCAAAATAAAAAGCTTATACAAGGTCACGAATATGACAGTTGTTATCTATTCGTTTGATGTGTTTAAGCTTTTGATTTTGTTTGGGACCACCGCTTTGAATTTTCCTCGGTGTTATGTATTTTTGTGATTGTCCTGTTTGTTGCTTTTACTAATTGACTATAAAAACCTGACAATCTTTTTGTTGATTTATGGATAATATCAGACATCCTTTGTTTTTTTTCAGAATGCTAAGTCTTTCAAAGACGACTTGTCAAACATGTCATTATACTAATTCAAGCCAAAAATAGGAAATAGCATTAAATATTATACCAATTAATTGTTTAACTAAAATGTCAAAAGGAATATGCTCTAGTGTATTGACTGTGATTGGTCCATTGAAAAAAAAATGTCTCCAAACATAAATAGTAGTATTTATGTTTTTGCATGTGTAATATTTTATTTGAAATACTAGATTCACTTCATCAGGCGCACTAGTACACGAGTTGCAATTCTAGAACCAAATAAAATTAAAAACTCACAAAGCCGGAAAGTAATGTTCAGTAGAAAAAAAATTAAAAGGCCTCGGTGGCTGAATGGTTTAGGTAGATACTACTACTGTAATCAATAGCCAGTCAACACTAAGGTTGTGAATTCGAACCCGCTCGTGCTGGTTCACTCAACTCCAGTCTTAGTACGACTAGGTTAGTCAGTTTTCTTGTCGAAGGTCAGTGGTTGTCTCTGGGCACTCTGGCTTCATCAAACAATAAAAACTGGCCGCCACGAAATACTAAAACGCGGTGCTTAATCGGGGTGTTAAAAAACAAAATAAATAAAATTAAAATCAGCAGAATAACGTGTTATGACATATATGTTTAATAAACTGTGTATTGCTTGCAAAATTACTCACTGGCAATTTTTTTTATTCTGTAAAATGATTCGGTCGCAGATATAAGCTGTTTATGTGAATTTTCAGTCATAAGTCAATATGAGTTCAAAAGTTCAAATCAATACTTCTAAGGTTAAATGAAGTTTATACAATTAACACTAACGTTTTTATACTGTTTCACCAGAGCTGTGAGTATAATGCAAAAGTTATACTCTAAATGCTGTGCACATTTTTCAGTCTTGTTTGTTTTGTTGACATGCGTTTTATTTGTTTAAATATTATGCATTTTAAGTTAAATACTTCTCCATTTTTATATTAACACATGAGGTTGAGGAAACAGTACTTGAATGTTCGACGTCTTTCATTAATGTTTTTTTGCATATTTAATGTGATGAAGTGAAAATGGCCTGTAAATGCAGTTACCTGATATTGGTATTTTTGGACTTTTAGATGTTTTAGATTACGAGTTTCCTTTAAAATTCTGCATTCAATCATAATATCTTGAAGGCATCTTCATTTAAGTAACATATCAGATTATCAGCCCATTAATATATAATATGTCCGTTACTCTGCATAAATAGAACATCCGTTCAGACATTAATTATATTCCATAATTAGTATCGCAGGGCATTGAACGACATAATGACATTTACAATTAGATTTCCTCCATTTATAGACTCTTAGGTTTATAAATGACATACATTTTAAGCGACTTTGTCATAAGATGTGTTAGGAGACTTACATTTCGCTCGAACATTGATCTTAGTTAAATGTCTTGAGTCGTTCGTTTTAATTTTTTTCTGTTGAATGCATTATTAAACATCTCGTGTAAATAACTATAAATCAAATGTTCTATAATTCTCTAGACTCTTCAAATTTTTCTTCCCTTAGTCGTGGATGACTGGAGAAAAGTAAAATCACAAAAATACTGAACCCCGACGAAAATTCAGAAACGAATAGTACCTAATCAAATGGCAAAATCAAATGATAACCACATCAAACGAATTGACAATAACTGTCATATTCCTGACAAAGTACAAGCATTTTCAAAGCAGAAAATAGTGGAATTAACCTGGTTTTATAGCGCTATTCCTCTCATTTATATGACAGTCGCATCAAATTCCATTATACTTACAACGATGCGTGAAAAAAAACATACATAATAAGTAAAATTGTCAAAATGGAGGTACAGCAGTCATCACCCTGTCACAATCGCAATAAGAACAATTGACTGATTTTTTTTGGCAGTTTTGTTTTAATATTTTGTTTTTGTTTCAATGAATTCTAGCTTCATTATTAGTTTGACCTTTTTTATTTCGCGCGTTATTGACGAAAAACAAAACCCACAAATTCGCACAAACATTATTACTCTGGTATCTGATCAAATTCATGATATTGACCTTTTCTTTGTAGAAACTTTTATAAATGAACGTGAAGCATAGTTAAGGAAGTCTAAGTTAAACAATATATACATTGACAGCTTTCTTAAGAAATTACAACATTCAAGTTTTTATGTTTTGACTTTCAAAATATTAAAATTTCGAGTTATATCTCAAAATTTATATTTTTGATGCAGATTTAACTTTATATTTATGCAGATAACTCGAGTCAAAAACAGATAAATCACACTCCCATTGTTTTTTCTATAAAACTGTGATCAAACCCCTTAAAAAACATTGTATGTACACGTTCAAAAAGAGCTATTATATTAACTTATATGTAGTCAGCAAGAACACACTTTGAAAATAAAATATGTTTTTAGGAGTAAACAAGTATAAATTAAAGGACTTAAGATATATTGAATATGCTTTACTTTTTCTCTATAGTACAATAGACGATCGAAACCGAGGCGACATATATTCCACAAATAGCCCATTGGTATATCAAAAATATTAGTCGATATCAATGGACATCTTTTTTCTGTCTATTTATAAACTGTCTGGTATGACATTCATATTTTGTCGAATAGCAGATAAAATAAATATGCAAATGGTTAGAAAACAAACTTTGCCAGTACTATTCATCTATATTCCAATATGATATAATCTTTAGCCTAAAAATAGAACTTGCATTGTATAAAAAGTAAAATCACAAAAATACTGAACTTAGAGGAAGATCAATTGGGAAAGTCCATAATCACATGGCAAAAACGCATCAAAAACGAATGGACAAGAACTGTCATATTCCTGACTTGGTACAGGCATTTTCAAATGTAGAAAATGGTGGATTAAACCTGGTTCTATAGCGCTAACCCTCTCACTTTAATGACAGTCTCATCAATTTCCGATATTTTTACATTGATGCGTTAAATAAACAGATATATTTGTATATGATCGAAATGACAGAGACAATAACACAATATAATCACAGTTAAAACTGAACCCTGTTAATATGTAGAACAGTCAGACTGATACTCGGTCGGTTAAAATGTAGGTTTTCATTTACATTTTCATTTAGAAGTACAGATTAAGATCTTGATATGCTGTATAAAACCCAAATATTGTAAACTTAACAGTTCCGTTGTTATTCATATTACTTTTAACTGCTACATTTGTTTTATTCTTGAAAGAAAGGCCTTCGTGTTCTTCTTTAAAAGGTTGTATTTACCAAGACAATACTCGTCAAATAAAACAAAATGCAGTAATAAAAAGTCCGCAAAATAACTTAAAAATTTGAAAAAATAGCAAAATACCGAACTCCAATAAAAATTCAAAACATAAAGTCAAAAGCAACAGCTCAGACACATAAAACAAATGTCATATTCCTGAATTGGTAAAGGCAGTTTCCTATGTACAAAATGATGGTTTGAACCTGGTTTTAAGTTACTTAACCTTATAAAGGTACAGTACCTATACGGCTCCTTATAATGGACAAGCCGTATCAACAGCAGAGATCTATATATGTCTAATAAAATCTGTGAATGAAAGCAATATATAGGACCAAATAGTTGACGCCAACACCACATTCATTTCCGCTTTAACGTATAAATGTATACTTATAAATTTAGTACCGACCTCCAAGGTAAAAAAAAATCAAAAGAAAAATTAAATCATAAACTGAAAGACTTTATCAACTTACCACTAATACTTTAACAAGAATAGCAATGATAACGTATTGTCTCAAATTTCAGTGAACGTGCCCGTCATTAAATACATATAATTTACGTAAGCATAAAATACAATTAGGACGTACACTACATACAAACAGCAAAGAATTGTTTTAGTAAATTTTTTCAGCCTTAATAGTATGGCCATTTTATGATTACCACATAGATTATCTTTTAACTGATATAGTTCGGTCAAACGTGACAGTGCTCATTAGTTGTTCACATAGCCGTCTTTTGGCATCCGGCGGATGATATTCTCACTAACAGTTTTACTTTTTCTTTTCATTACTAACATTCTCCAACAGTTAAGTCAAATTAAGCTATTCATTTCAAAACAAAATTTTCCTCTATTGATATTGGGAATCGGATGTAACAGGTTTTTTACAGTTGTTACGTTGGTTGGTAAAGTCGAGCATTTGGTTTTGTCAGATTTTATAGACTTCTCCTTTTATCTTATTTACTTTTGAGTTTTGATACTGCATATGCTTATACATGTAGGTATTCCCTCGTGATAAGTTTGGTAGTTGAAGTTACATAGAAAGATACTTGTCTTTGAATCTGTTCAATTCCATTTGTACAACGTGTTCCACGTTTCATTTACATCAAACTAATCGGTGGCGCTCTAATCATACATCATAAGTTGAAAATCAAAATCATCAGACAGATGAATAGCATTGCAAACCAAGTAATAGATCTCCCACATGAATGCACTTTTGAGGACACTATTTGTGCAATATCTATATTTATCACAGATACAAAAGGACCAATTCAGAAAGGCATTGTATTATGGGTATGCCAATGTTTTGAATGTTTTATTTATAGAGATGTTATTGGCGATGACATTTAAAATGTGTTACTAACAATGACGACAGATGCAAGCGAAAGTAGTCCAGCATGTTAAATATTGAAATGCAAACATAAATATTGCAAGAAAGATGAAAGTTTAATGATCAGTCTTTAGTTTTCTATGTTGTGTTTTGTGTACTATTGTTGGTTTGTTGGCATTTTCTGTTTAAGCCATGTCGTTGTCAGTTTATTCTCGATTTACGAGTTAACATTCTTTTACTCATATTTGTCGCCTCTCTTATACTGACTAGAACGATGCATGATCAAACAAAAATGACAGGTATTTACAGTCAACAGTAAACAGAACATGGCACTTAATAAGTTCAAACTCCTATGGAATAAGAACAGAAAAGCAGTACAGACGTTTAGAAAACATATCTTACGTGCAAAGATGTTAAAGGATATCTGCATTATGTGCCTCTAGCTGTACTTTCTACTTAAAACTAAGTTTAATTGAACACAAAGATTTTAGTAAATAGTAAATACTCATCCTACAGGCAATATCGTAATAAATATAAAATTTGTTATATAATTTGTTATCTTGGCTTCTAATTATTATAATTGAGGGAAAGATATTTTAAAAAATCAAGAGAGTAGAAGGTTTGAGTAACTCGGGCTTTAAGAAAAATGAGTTAATAAATCATTATAAAAAAAAATGTCCCATATATTAACTAGTCATTAGTCTATCAGTAATCATTTATTATACGTTTTTACAGTTCCCCTTACATATGAAATTTAGCCTTAGAAGTATAAATATACATTTTATATTTACGCCAGACACGCGTTTCGTCTTCCAAATACTCATCGGATTTGTTATCACATAAGCAACACGACGGGTTCCACATGTGGAGCAGGATCTGCTTACCCTTCCGGAGCACCTGTGAGATCACCCCTAGTTTTTGGTGGGGTTCGTGTTGTTTATTCTTTAGTTTTGCTATGTTGTGTCATGTGTGCTATTGTTTTTCTGTTTGTCTTTTTTATTTTTAGCCATGGCGTTGTCAG
>CM034360.1:36211702-36285366 GCA_019925275.1 Mytilus edulis
GCTATTTTGTTCAACATGTACGTTGTACTGGAAACTTAAGAAGTAATAAATGCTTTATTAACAAAAATGATTTGTCCTCAAAGACACAGAGAGCATTTATTTGTGAATGACATTTTTTTAAATGTTATGGAAACTAGGTTCGTTTCTCATATAATATAACTTATTTTTTTGTTATTTCCTCCGGCAAGGTCGAAAAAAAATCGGTTTCATCCGGGTTTCGCTACTTTTTTATTTTTTTGTTATATGTATGGGTTTTTTTTTGTATTGTTTTTATCTGTCTTTCTTTCCGGTTGTTTGTCGTTGGCTTTTTTTTTTTTTTTTTATTTGTGGTGAGAGGTAATGAAAATTGTGTAAAGAAATTGAAACTTTTTGTCAATTTTCTCTCGTTTTTTCCCGGTTCCTTGTCAAGACTTCTGGTCTTATTTTGTTTGAAGATAGGTGATTCTCCAATTGTTTGTTTCTCTGTTGGTCAGTATATTCCAAATGAGTTAACTGGTTTAGGGAAAAGATTATATACTTGTACCTTAAATTCTGTAAAATGACAGAGCCGAAATTATCTTTATGATAGTCTCTATACAGGTACCCCTCGTAAATCTAGATAGCAAATCTTCGTTTTTATTTTGCATGTTTATAATATATAATGTGACGTTTCTTTCTTAATTTACTTCACTTTTATTTTGCATTCTATATTTTGTCTCCAAATTCTTGACATGTCACATAAAATCACGTTCAATTAAGTAATCATGTTATGCAATCATAATTGCATGTTCATTTTCGATTAATGGATATTGCTGTTATCCCGGATTAAATTGAATTCACATAAATCAAGTTTCGTTAACCCGTTCTGAAGAAATGTGAATAAGCAAAGGTTAACGATTCCATTTTAAATGTTTCACAGTTCATAAATGTAATGTATTCAACAAAACGTACAGTTTAGAACAAAACCACTCATTTTATTATCGTAACGATTGGCCTTTTTATTTTTAAAGTACAAATGGCAAATTTCATTGTTCATACACAAAAAAATGTAAAATCACAAAGATACTGAACTTCGAGGAAAATTCAAAACGGAAAGTCCCTAATCAAATGGCAAAATCAAAATGACACTAACGTTACGTGATTGGTTAAATTCTTGTTGTGTTGAACATTTTAAACATATCACAACGCTGTGGTGTGACGTTACCCACGTTATTGCGTCAATACCGTGTAATCAACCAGTACACACTAATAAACAGCTTTTCTATAAAATCATAACAGTTAAGTTATCTCAGATACTAATAATTATAACCTGCGAAATAGACATAACATTAATATACCATTGAATCGTCTATCAGTTTATCAACAGTCTTTTTTCCATCTTCTATTACATTGTGGAATGAATTAGATTTGCATATTCGTCAAATTCCTACTTTCTCTTCTTTCAAGTTACAATTGCAACAACTGTATTTTCATAATGTAAAACCTCCTAGGTACTATTTTTATGGAGATAGACTGCTATCTGTATTACATGCAAGGCTACGCAACAAGTGCAGTGCACTTAGCGCAGATTTAAACAAGGCCAATTTAGTACATGATGTATATTGTGCATGTGGGTACACTAGTGAAAATGTTGAACACTATTTATTATATTGTAATAAATTTGCATCGCAAAGAAATGTCATGCTTACTGAACTGACCTACTTAGACATTCCTGTTACAATTGATTTGTTATTGTTTGGTAATGACAACTTAGATACAAAAGACAATTTTGTAATATTTTCTGCTGTACATAAATATATAAAAGAAACTCAACGTTTCTCACTCTGATAACAACCTTGCTGGTTATTGTTTTATTTACTAGTCTACAGTACAGACGATGCATTGTTCGAATGATCGATTTGTTGTTCATAACGGTTAACATAATGTTTCGCCTCAATGGATTTCAATTATTGAAGTTAATACAAAAACGATACTTACATTACATCTATGTTCTTGTCATCCCTTTATCCGCATTTTTAAAGTCAGAATTTAATGTCCGTATCACAATTATATATATTCACAATATTGCATGTTACTTTTACAACTTATACAGGTAAATACTATAGAAAGTCATTGATAAACACACTAGTAACAGTTGGTGTTTCCCTTTAGTCCGATCGTTTGGGTGTGTTTGATTACTCAAAATAAGAACGTTTGATATCCATTGAGCCGTTTCTATTATTTTTTGTGTATAAATATTATAATAACAATAGTTGTGATTTATTTAATTATTTTTCATGCCTTCATGCTTATTAGAAAAATACAAATTTATGTAATGTGCTATATAAATATAATGTATATTCATGTATATTATGGAGAAGACGGAACTAAGTTGAAAAACTTGTGTCTAATCCATTTGTTTTGAACAATAAAATATGTTTAAACTAAGTTATCTCAGATGGTGCCATTAAAACAAAATACATATATGATTTGGCGATATCTGGCCACAGCTTTTATTCATAATATGATAGATTCATATAGTATATAATATATATATATAGATAGATAGACCATAGACCATGTATTTGTAGATAGATCTATGGTCAGTTACCCGAAGATAATATGGCAACCAGGTAGATAGATAGATATATGTGAAGATAGATATATATGAAAATGTAAAGATGCACCGTGGGATACACTGGTGCTTTAAATTTAGAAAACACCGTGGGATACACAAGTGTAGTCTGTATTATCCAAAAACCTAAAATTTCATAGTTAACATTAAGATTCTATGCAGCGAATTCTGCCATTTACGGGAATATAATTATTATGCTCAAAGTTCAAATAAAAGTCACTTTTCTCAACAGCAAACGAGTTAACATCATCAGTCAAATCTGTATCACCACTATCACTGACACAAACCTGAAAAATAAATACAAAAGAGCAGTATCTTGTTCAATAAAAAGGAGTGGGAGGGCGGGATTTCAAGTTTACCGCCTACAAAATTTAAACAGCTTGCTTGCTGCGATGAAATTCTAAAAAGGACTAAATGACGTCACAGAATATAACGTCACACATGTTGGGTAAATCTAAAACATGAAACACAATCCGTGAGTGGCCCCGGCGATAACTGAATTTAAGTCTATTAACTTAAATTCCATTATCTCAGATGGTGCCATTAAAACAAAATACATATATGGTTTGGCGATATCTGGCCACAGCTTTTATTCATAATATGATAGATTCATATAATATATAATATATATATATAGATAGATAGACCATAGACCATGTATATGTAGATAGATCTATGGTCGGTTACCCGAAGATAATATGGCAACCAGGTAGATAGATAGATATATGTGAAGATAGATATATATGAAAATGTAAAGATGCACCGTGGGATACACTGGTGCTTTAAATTTAGAAAACACCGTGGGATACACAAGTGTAGTCTGTATTATCCAAAAACCTAAAATTTCATAGTTAACATTAAGATTCTATGCAGCGAATTCTGCCACATTGACGGAGGAAAACAGAGACTCTGTCAACCGCCATAAAAAGGGCGGTTCGCTGCAAAGCTGTGAACCAGATATGAGATAACTACAGATAGGTAGATAAATAGATATTTTTATTTAACGTACAACTTGGTACATATATATATTAAATAATCTAGATAGATAGATAGATATTATTTAACGTACAACTTGGTACATATATATATTAAATAATCTAGGTAGATAGATAGCTATTTTATTTAACGCACAACTTGGTCCATATATATGATAAATGTCTAGATAGATAAATAGATATTTTTATTTAAAGTACAACTGGTACATAATATATGTTAAATAATCTAGATGAAGTTTTGTGAACAACTGTTCAAAACATATTTACCTACACAGATAAAAATACTTACCAAAACTACAGCAAACCACAAGATAGTTGATTGTATTGTATATCATAAAATTTCATAAGCAGGTTAAGGGTGACAAGTGAAAAACATCTAGTTGAAAAAGTTCTGGTCTGATCGAAAATCATAATATTTTATGTAGCAACCCGACAGCTTATTATAACGGCAATAAATAGTTGTAAATTCTATAGCAGCACCAGTCCATGTTTGCATTGGTCTAAATTGAGGCAATCCTTACTTAAGAATGATGAATCTCACACTCCATCTGATCATGTTCTTCATCTCATTGGCAAAGACCCACTCTAGAACTACCTGTGTCAATACCACTACAAGTTTTTTTAAAATATGTTGGATCCTTATAGTTTCATTATATATTCTGAGTTAACTTTTTAACATGCGACAAATATGCCACCACAAAAATGCATTTCTGTGGCTAGACCTAAGTCAACCCCATCTGGAGGATGTCAGTCTGCTACAAAAACATACTTACTATTGAGGATTCTATTATTCAAACATCAAACATTAAAAATAATCGTGACAAAGATTACCATCAATATGTTCTATGTGTTGTACCCTAAATTTCAACCTCTGTACCTCAATTCTGACATCACAGGAATGCATATGGTCATAAGAAATATAACGATTAACATTAGTTGAGCAGGAACCGATTGCCTTTCATATCACATATTGTCGCTGGGCTTCTAAATTGTCGTATATGACTTTTTGGCTAAAAATACTTTTTCACACCAATGGTCTGGGCGGGAGGAAATCTTTGGTATTACAAAATAGCATACAGTTAGACCAATCAAAATGTGTGAAATAAGACATATTACAAAATTGCCAATGTCAGTTGTTTGTAAAGTTTGCTTCCAAAATGTTGTATGAAAACTTGAAAATCATTGTAGAATGGCTTTGGGAAAAAAAATAATTGTACCTTTCTTTATTTCTGTGAAAATAATTTAAGTTCTTGGATATTCCAGAAATGTCAACGTTTTTATTTCACTGCTATTTACAAAAATGTTCAAGTTCACCTACGACATTCTGGAAGCATGTATTTTGCCAAAATTTTCAAAGCCTGTTTGTCAGATATTTTTTTCTTGACAAATTTGTAATTTACAACATTTTAGAAGCCCAGCGACGATAGGTTTTCCACCAGTTTAGTAGGATTTCACGTTGTACAATGTTTGGATTTTGTGTATCTATATTTTTTGTTGTCTGTCTAATCAATTTTTTTACAGGTCATTGCATATAGTTATCAAAGGTACCAGGATTATAATTAAGTACGCCAGACGTGCGTTCGGTCTACATAAGACTCACCAGTGACGCTCATGTCAAAATATTTATAAAGCCAAACAAATACAAAGTTGAAGAGCATTGAGGATCCAAAATTCCAAAAATTTGTGCCAAATCCGGCTAAGGTAATCCTTAGTTTTTCGAAAAATTCTAAGTTTTGTAACAAGAAATTTATGATTTTTTTTGTACTCTTCGTATCATCTGACATTATATATTACAGACACACTTAATATTCTTATGGAGCAAACACAGTTAATCATTTCCATTTAGATTTTCTATTTTTTTTGTCATTTATTTTCTAAATAACAAAATCTGATATAAGTGCTATTATTTATATACTCATGTTAATTGTTTGGATATCATAAACTATATGATGTAACATCTTAATGGAGCTTAGTTTCATTTTTGCCTTTCTAAAATTAACTCCATTAGCTGTTTGGAATAAAAGGATATTAGAACGGCAGATTAAAGGGTTTCCTGTTAATGAGATAGGTCTGTAATGCACAATTTAACTTCTTTTATATTTTTTGTGTTATTTAAATTTGGTGTTACAAAATATTCGAAATTATTATAAATTCAGGAATGTATCTCCCTCATGCAAAGCTCTGATTCCCTTCACGAATTTGACTATACTTTTTGGACCTTTTGGATTATAGCTCTTCATCTTTTATATAAGCTTTGGATTTCAAATATTTTCGCCACGAGCATCACTGAAGAGACATATTTTGTCGAAATGCGCATCTGGTGCAACAAAATTGGTACCGTTGATTTTATTACTACCACTGGGTCGATGCCTCTGCTGGTGGACTATTAGTCCCCGAGGGTATCACCAGCCCAGTAACCAGTACTTCGGTACTGGCATGAAAATACGGATTTTTTGTGTTATTTAAATTTGGTGTTACAAAATATTCGAAATTATTATAAATTCAGGAATGTATCTCCATCATGCAAAGCTCTGATTCCCTTCACGAATTTGACTATACTTTTTGGACCTTTTGGATTATAGCTCTTCATCTTTTATATAAGCTTTGGATTTCAAATATTTTCGCCACGAGCATCACTGAAGAGACATATTTTGTCGAAATGCGCATCTGGTGCAACAAAATTGGTACCGTTGATTTTATTACCCGGATATTACTCCAGAGTGTAATGAGGTTTATTTTTGGCGCTTTTTGAAGAAAGATAAGTAAAAAAAAGCGATTGCGTCAAGGGTTGCTTGTGATTGAATCTTTCGATCCATTAATCACCGTCGTGTATAAGTCTTCACCACACAAGAAGAAGGTTAATAGAGCACCCTAACAAACCATCTCAAACCCCTGATCAATTGTCTTCATTTGTCTTCATATTACATAGTATGTAAATATATAATTTTACTGAAGATAGATAATCAGTTTCATTTTAATATGTTTGGTTCATGCAAAATGTCATCGACTTTTATCAATATATCTTTGAGTCTATGCTGTACTTTTGTTTGTCTCAGCCAGACAGATAATCATTTTAAGTTTTATAAATCATCCAATTGTTACCATGTGAATGTTCTTTTTCCCTGGAGGCATTCATCTTTTAATCATTTTGTATTGATAATAATCTATTTTGAAAGGATTTTTTTTTCAGATTGACATGTGAAAAGTAAGGCATGTCCTGTTGAAGTGTTTGCATTGCTTGCTTAATTTTTGTTCAACCAAAATATGAGTATTTGCAGTCTGTCACAATAATCCTACTAAACTAAAGGACATTGTTGTATTAGAATAAATATGGATTCCTGAAATAAACAAAAACCAATCGAAGAAATACTACAAGCTCCAATGACCCTGTATTGTTCGCCCTGTTTTTGAATTGTATGAATTTTTTTTGTAGACCTTGTATTGCTGGTGAGTTTGCTCCGTATTGCAGAAGACTGACGACAAGTGATGAGACTGTCTTATAGGGTATATATATGGGATTTTGACAGATAGGTTTCAAAAAACAAGTTCTCTTGTGAACATTATTACAACATTAAGAGATGCAAAAACATAACGACTCATATATACTAGCCCGCCTAATACATCTTGTACTACGTTTTTGTTCAGTCTGCTTTCTTTTTTTTATAACTGTTCTAGATACCTTTTTAAACTTAGTTGATTTACTGGATTGATATTTCATTGTAAATGGAGACGAGAAGTATACCTCATTGAAATACATATAGGTTAATTGATAGTCTTCTTCTGGGATAGACATAAGTGTCAAAATAATATGTTAAGCTTTTTATTGCTTGGAGTCCAAAGAAATTATGCGATAAGTGTTAAATTCTAAACGTGTTCGTTCCTACATTGAAGGATTGCCCTAATCGTTTTTGACATGAAACATTATATTTATGACACACATTGGATTCATTACTGTAATCTTTTTGATAATATCACATGGTGCTGATATTTAAAGTGTAATTCCCTCAGATTCAGATGACATATTAGATTCCACAGAAAATACTTTTACATATGTTTTATATAGAACCATTATCAAATATCAAAATTACTTAATTATATCTAATGTCTTAAACAATTTTCGTGTCTAGTCAAATTCCTAATATAGAACTTTTCACAGAATATATTCTTTATAACGTAGCTGATGTTGTACTTCTAACAATCATTATAGTATTACTTCATCTTTAATTCATACAATAGTCATAGCATGCAAGAGACACGTGTATTTGAAGTAATCTTTATCACGGTGACATAGAATGACATACATATATAACGGCTGATAACATGACAACCAAACGAATATCCACTTTAGGGATTGTACTTACATAATACCATGAGTGGTCCACGAGGAACAGGATTTGCCTACCTATCCGGAACATTTGAGATCATCACTGGCTTTCCGTACAATGTCTGTTGCTCGATCATTTGTTTTCTATGTTGTATTTTGGGTACTGCTGTTAATCGTTTGGTAGTATTCATGTTTGCCATGACGTTGCCAGTAAATTTTATAAGAGGGCCGAAAGATACCAGAGGGACAGTCAAACTCATAGATTGAAAATTAACTGACAACGCCATGTCTAAAAATGAAAAAGACAAAGAGACAAATAATAGTACAGAAGACAAAAAATTGAAAACTAAAGACTGCATTGAAGACCCATTGTAACATTTGGCTTTTATCTAGTCTTTGGTCGAGTTGTTGTCTTTTTGACATATTAACCATTTCTAATCACAATTTTATTTGGTTCTATATGTATTAATTTCTTTAATGCACTACATGTTTTTAAATTAAAAAAAATGAATGAAACCGAACCACTCATGTATTTGATGCACCCGTGATGAAACAAAAGAATACAAATAGCTATGAGCAGTTAAACAAACTAGGATTTTCTCTTGTATAATATTGCAATATTTATTTACTTTTTTCATAGTTTGTAAATTACGGGTTAATAAACATGCGATTTATGAGAGTGAGTCTCGAATGGTTTTAAAACAACTGAACCTTTTCGGTTAGAAAGTGCTGATGGACCATATTCAAGCTGAATCGACCAGACAATCCTATTAACATTGCTTTAAAGGTAATATTCGATTAATGGCAAGATTATTTAGCTATGTATTGACCTTGCTATAAATTAGGGATGTCAACTCGGTGAAGATTAAATAATCGATTAATCGTTTGATTTACCGTACGATACTCAGGTACTGGCTCGTTAAAAGATTTACAAAAATGGAAAAACAAAACAATAGGTCGTTGTCTCATGAAAGTAAACCCTCATTATTATTGCCTGGGAGTAGATAATAGTCCAAGGAATTTTAAACCATAATTAATAGTTTATTTACTTCATTACTTCATGTTCTTATTATGTAATCTGGCAAACATCTAATCAAGCAATTAAGTAATATCTAAAGAATAATTGTTACTCAAACAACAGCGTTTTGGAACCCGTACAAAAACATTTAATGATCAACAAAAGGGTACATGATGATTAGAACTTATTGATGCCTGTAATCATTTGCATCATTTGCAAAAACGTTTTAAATTTCAAATTTGTTAGGTAACTAACAGTCCTGATGATGAAAATAAAGGCTCTGGTGGTACAGCGGCAGGAGAATGACTAATATTAACTCAAAGTTGAAAAGTGCTCTTGTTCATATATCAAACATCTGTTTGGAGGAATTTTGAACAGGGTTGGCAAATACCCGGGTTTTATAAACGAGCCTAGTGGGAAATACCGGGAAAACCCGGGTTTTACTGGGTTTTACTGGGTAATACTGGGCAATACTGGGTAATACTGGGAAATACTGGGCAATACTAGGTAATATAAGATACTAGACTGAATTTTAAAAAGGATTCAGTAATCAAACACAAATACAATACAGTTAAGATATATATAAACCTATTTTTAATTATAAATAAGTTTACTTATTTGAGTCTTATGATACATGCATGTACAAATGTGTACATTTGAGAAAGAATTATTCTTACAACTCTAAGATTTTTTTTTCTTCAACTAAATATAGCTAGTATAAAGTATTTAACAATTACATGTAAGAAAGTACAAATGTACAAAACTCATTAATAAGTAATTATTCAGATTAGAACACAGATATGTTTATATAACAATAATCAGCCTTTTCATTTCTATAAGAGTTAATGACAAGACCCTCTAGGGTATTTGTTTAGCAATCATAATTGCATATATAGCAATTTAATTTACATTTCTCATAAACACTGCAATACAATGTTTAGATTATTTAAACAAAGCTTCAAAATTAACAAGGAATTGGGCAAATCTTGCATTTTGCCTACATAGAATTTAAGTGGAGAAGGAATGAACTTGAATTTTTAATCTGCTAGAAATGACTCTCAATGGTTATCTATATAAAATGTATATATTTAGCTATAGTATTATGAAACTACAAGAAGTCTTTATTATTTTGTGTTGAAATAAGCTTAAAAATTCATATTGCCCAGCCCGGGAAAACCCGGATTTTCCCACCCAGTAAAACCCGGGAGGGTAATACTTTGCCAACCCTGATGTAGAATGACAGTTAAACGCAAACACTCGAATAGTATTTTAATCTTTATTAATTTTGATTAGTATTTAATTTCCTTGAAGGCGCTCTCCATAAAAATATTTTCTCATCTTTAGAAAGCAACTACATTCCAATATGAAAACGATTAGTCGGGTGTCATTTTCTTCATCGCTACTCTGTACTACCGAGCGATACTCGAGTACTCGAGTACTTGTTGACATCCCTACTATAATTATTATCTCGTGTACACTATTATCATTGTAGAAGAGAGCATTGTTCAAGAAAACAAGACATTTAGAATGTTATAAGTTCATATTGACCTTTCAGGTTAATTACACTTTTATTTTCATTTCTTTGAAATACCAAACAATTGCAATATGGATATTTCGATTCATTCTAATCCTTTTCAACGGACAGTAGTAATATTATCTCTCTCCGTGGGTAGATGTCATGTATCCTTTTCTTTTATTTCAACAAATATTGACATAGTTAATCGTTTTGTTTCCCTCTTCAAAGGGAATATAAATGATACAAAAATAAGAGTATCTCATTCTGAAGGATACAAAAACACCATATTAATGCTTTGAAAATGAGGTTCTTTTACATTATTGTGTAATGTAAAACATATAAAACATCAATAATATATCATGATAGGAATATACTTAACTAAGTGAGCACCAAGCATCTTTTCTAGATTCCAGTTCACTGGTAACACTTCAAGTTAATAGTTGTAGAGATTAACTTTAAATCAAGGATGTTAATTCTGAATTCTGTAATATGTACAAGTCATTAAAGAGTTATTAGGCTAATTATACCTTTGAAAATTCTTCAACAATTTCATAATTAACCAAATGGTAATAAAATTACCGGGATTTTAATAGTAATAAATTAGATGTTCACGACAAGGCATTCCGTTCATAAAACTTGGCAATTTTGTACCCTCAATGCTCTTCAACTTTGAACTTGTTTGGCTTTATAAATATTTTGATATGAGCGTCACTGATGAGTCTTATGTAGACGAAACGCGCGTCTGGCGTACTAAATTATAATCCTGGTACCTTTGATAACTTTTTACACCACTGGGTCGATGCCACTGCTGGTGGACGATTCGTCCCCGAGGGTATCACCAGCCCAGTAGTCAACATTTCGGTGTTGACATGAATATCAATAATGTGGTCATTTATACAAATTTCCTGTTTACAAAACTTTCCATTTTAAAAAAACTAAGAATTTTCTTATCCCAGGCAGAGATTAGCTTAGCCGTATTTGGCACAACTTTTTTGGAATTTTGGATCCTCGATGCTCTTCAACTTTGTACGTTTTTGGCTTTATAAATATTTTGATTTGAGCGTCACTGATGAGTCGATCTTATGTAGACGAAACGCGCATCTGGCGTACTAAATTATAATCCCAGTACCTTTGATAACTATCAGAACAGATTTTTTTAACTTTAAGAATTACGGCTAGAGTAATATATGCCTGAATTAGAAAATCCTTAGTTTTTTGAAAATTTCAAGGTTTTGTATACTGGAAATTTTTTTAAATGACCACATTATTGATATTCATTTCAACACCGAAATGTTGACCACTGGGCTGGTGATACCCTTGGGGACGAAATGTCCACCAGCTATAAAGTCAGGAAATGACAGTTGTTTTTCACTCGTTCTGTCACTAGATGGATTTAGTTTTTGACAGTTTATTTCGGTCATCAACTTTTTGAATTCCCTTTGGAGTTCGGTATGTATGTTACACCTCCTTAAAATATACCACTGATTGTTTTCAAAAATCACATTGAAACTTTACGTACAGCCAGTGGATAATATTGTATTCCATGAGTTGGAGTTATTCCGTCTCATTTTATTTTAGAATTTTATACACTTATAATTCCATTATATTTACTTCCAACAGATTGTAAATGATAATTTTCAACTAGATCATTGATTCTTGGTAATGCCGCAGGAACAGTCGACGATATGATAGACACCATAATATAACACAGATAAACACAATTAATATTCTAAATCAGATCATTTGCCTGGCTTTGTTGTTGGTACTAATGGTCTAATAAAGGCATCAGTAGTATACCGCTTTTCAAAACTCATAAATCCATGGACAAAAAACAAAATCGGGGTAACAAACTAAAACTGAGGGAAACGCATTAAATATAAGAGGAGAACAACGACACAACATTAAAATGTAACACACACAGAAACGGACTAAGCATTAGACAAAATCCTATGAGAATAACAAATATAACATTTAAAATAAATATTATTACGTTACGAGGAATTTGCATTACAGATATCTGCTTAGGTTTGTTTACTTGGACATGCAGCTGCCATACTATCCCCTTAGAGACATTTATCAGACGGCTTTAGGTCAACATTTCCATATATAGAACTCATAACTCTTAAACTGACATATTTGATTGTTATAAAGCAATAAACTAGCATCGACAGAAGTGCAAATCACTAGTGATTAGTTCTATTTTGGATTCGTATTTTCAATATAAATATCATTAGTTTCTTAATAATTAATCTTAATGTGTCTTAAGAAAGTTGTATATTATACTTGTTATTAATTGCGGAAAATGGACAGTTGAAGTAACACCTCTTGTCTGTGAAGATAATGTATATATAATACGCTTTAATTTAATTTAAGAGCAAAAACTGCAAACGAATGAATCATAAATGGTCTAGAGATAAAGTTGAGATAAAGTTGAAGTACGGTTCATACATGAATTGACTTGTCTATGGCTACTACTAAGCGAAGATGATCATGGTTACTGATGAATATATTGCAAAGGATATCAAATAGGCAGACGTAAGTTGATTTCCCAAGACACAACAATTCACCATGAACCAAAAGATAAGGATGAAGATTGAATGTGTGTACCGGTCAGCGACAGATCAGATTAAGTGCACATTCAGGACGAGAACTTGTTTATATCATATTAACCCTACTAATGATTTTTAATGTGCTTTCATACAAACAGCTTGAAATAATACCAAATTTAAAGTTGTTCCCCGCACAACTGTTTCAACTTAAACAATATCCAGCACTAAATGCAAACACGCTACATATGTACATTTGTTTTATATGAAGTATTCAAATCATTTGTATGTGTTGCTGTTAAATTAGTATGTACCCTTCATGCTAACTCATGAGTCTCCAGTATTTTTTAAAAGGGTTCAAATCGATAAAATAAATCTTTAAACAGGCCTCTAATTCACTGGTATGTTCTAAATCAGGAACCTCGCTATCGGTGTCCTCTTTTATGTCCGATTTAGTGGGTTCGTTTGAGAATTCGATGTTAACAATCTCAAATCTTTCAACTCCGATCGATTTTGAGCTTGACAGGCCTGTCTATAAGTCAAAAACCTTAAGCTTATGTGTTGACCTTTATAGATGAATAAAGGCAACAGTAGTATACAAATAAATAAATTTAAAATTCATAAAACGATTGAGAGAGAAAAAATCCGGGTAACATATTAAAACCGAGGGAAACACATTAACTGAAAGAGGAAAACAACGAAAAACAAACGACAATGCAAAACACGCCGGAACGAACTATAAGATATATAACAACTGCCATTTTCCTGACTTGGTATAGGACATTTTAAGACAAAATGGTGGATTGTATCTGGTTTTGTAGCTAGCAAAACCTCGTGCTGTCACGGCCATGTTAAATGTTAAATGATGAGTTTGGTTAATTGTGTCGTAGGGTTCTTGTCTTATTAACGTATACCTCTTTTTATCTTTTCGTTTAAACATATTGAATCCAACAGAATAGCATTGCATGAATATTATTTATAGTGCAGAATTGTTGATGTGAAGACTTATTACAGCAGATTGCATTGAGTGTGTAGGTAAAGGTATTGTCTTGCTAGCTAAACCGTGAAGCCATTATTAAGTTAGGTAGACTATCCTCCTGTAAGAGTAGACTTGTTCGACAGATAACTAGTTTCTATGCCTGTAGGACTAGGAAAGAAGGGTAATATTCCTCACAATGACTTCACGGTTTAGCTAGCAAGCAAGCTAATCAAAGGTATTACCTTTACCTACACACTCAATGCAATCGGCTGTAACAGTTTTGTCAAGAATTTAATCATTATTATCAATATTTTATTATCATATATATATATATATATATATATATTTTCCAAAAGACCAAAAGAGTGAAAAAGTATATTTAAACAAAACGCATTTGACTAACAGGTCGAACAACTGATGTTCTTTAACCCTGCTGACTGCCATTGGCGATTGCCAAATAAAATTGATCACAGGTTGTAACAAAATGGATCTTATTTATAAATTTAATACGTCACAGAAAGAAAAAAAAATTGTTAACTTGTGGACAGGATGTTGTGCCACAAACATTCGGTGTCAATATTTCTTTAGTACACCATATCCGGATTTCGACAATAAATGTCTCTTCAGTGATGTTAGGGATCGAAACGGTATTTGGAAGGCCAAATAAAAAGCACCCTCATTTTTAGAGAAAGTACCCTCATTTTTAGATTAACTCTTGAATTTTAAGAGTCAATATATAGGATGAACGGATCATATAAACCGGAGGGAAAATATGATACATGCCCAAACAAAAAATATAAACGAGTCTAAATTGAAAACTACGTTCAAACCTATGACTGCGTTGGATTAAAACCGCAATTTTTATACGTGTGCATGTCAAACAAATTTCGTTGTAGAAGGGTCTAAAAACAGCACAAACAACATTTTCCAAAAGACCAAAAGAGTGAAAAAGTATATTTAAACAAAACGCATTTGACTAACAGGTCGAACAACTGATGTTCTTTAACCCTGCTGACTGCCATTGGCGATTGCCAAATAAAATTGATCACAGGTTGTAACAAAATGGATCTTATTATAAATTTAATACGTCACAGAAAAAAAAAATTGTTAACTTGTGGACAGGATGTTGTGCCACAAACATTCGGTGTCAATATTTCTTTAGTACACCATATCCGGATTTCGACAATAAATGTCTCTTCAGTGATGTTAGGGATCGAAACGGTATTTGGAAGGCCATATAAAAAGCACCCTCATTTTTAGAGAAAGTACCCTCATTTTTAGATTAACTCTTGAATTTTAAAGGGAAACTTCGCAAAAAAATGAAAATTTTATATTATGTTTATTTGATATAAATAATCATATATTCATTAAAATTATTGTTCAATTCTTTAAGATAAGTGATTAAAATTAAAATTAAAATCCCACTATCACTTCTCGACTTATCGCCATTTTGACGGCATCTCCGATACAAATTGTCACGTGATGAGTATATTTGAATAAAATATCTGAATACCACAAATCCAAAAAACAAGCATGGCATATCGTATATTCAGTATCAAAATGACTTGTTTTTATTGCTATTTCGTTCCAAGCCTGGTTGAAAGGAAATTGTCAGATTAATATAGTTCAGTATTTCTGCATTCATGCATTATTAACAGATTTTGTTGTTTACAAGTAGAAGTTTAGTACACGGATAAAAAGTCACAACAAATTTGTTGATAATTGTTGAATATATACAGGAAAAAATCTTCAAATATTATATTATTAAATTTATTACATTTTAAGTTTATGAACTTGTTTACAAGCCTTAAAAATAAAGATTTGATTTCAATCAGGCAAAGGATATATATTTCTAGGGACAATGAAGCCATTTAAGGTACCTAGCCACTTTGGCATTTTGATTTTATAACAATTATTTGATGTCATTGATATTTATTTAATAAATAAAACTTGCTTTAAAAATAATATTTCAAGAACAAACCAAAAATGAATTAATTAATTTACGTTTTCTCGTTTAAAGCAAAATAAACTCGAAACTGAATTATGACGTTTTGTCCTGTGACTTTCTGTCGTAAATTCACAAGTTCAATGAAGTATATATTTTTTAGGTACAAAAAACTTTAAAAAATTACGTAAAACATTTAAAGGGTCATTTGTTTAATATAATAATGGTTTAAAAATAAGACTTAAAAAGAGGTGATAGGTAGATGGGAGCATATGTCTTCCCCGATTCGTGTGGAAACTTAATAGATCTTACCGCCCCCTTGTTATGCTTTATAGCTGTCTACTAGGTCAACGCAGTTGTGTAGTCCTACAAGTTAAGGCTAAGCAGTTTCGAGATATAAAATGTCGACAGCTAGGCTAACGAAATTTGTAATGATTTATGGTCAATCGTAGGAGTATTTTTTCTTCCTAAATTTATGATAACAAGATAAAAGATAGGAATACATCTAGTGGGCGGACACTAATTTGGAAATGCTTGCCCAAAAAAAATCTTTTATCTGTAATAGATTTTATTCATTTCGGGTACTTCTATTATGGAAACCGACGATCTTTTGCCAGAGGTCGTGTATTAGGGTCACATTCAGGTATTCTAGTGACTTCCTGCGGGCTAATAAACTGGTGACATTACGCAATTCAGGTACATGCATCGCTTCCCAGCTGTTTGACCCAGGTGTGCACAGGTAAAAGTGCCATCGAAAATGCTGTCAGGTGTATTATACATCCTGTTAACAATGTATGTCCCTAACCTGATTGAAATACACAAAGCCGTCCAAACATGAAATTAAGAGTTTAAAATTTATATCTACAGGCTGATTAATTCTGACATGACTTTTTTGTGCAAAGACAGACATAATAAGACCGTTAATTATTAATTTTGACTTCAGTTTCAATTCATGTATAGAAGATTATCTAGTTCTGTACCATGTAAAATGATTTTCAAATTTCAATTTTACTTTTCGGGGGTGGGTCCAGCCATATTAAAAGAGGGGGGGGGTCCAACTATATGTCCCACTTCAAATGCATTGACCGGCCAAGAAAAAAAGGGGGTTCCAACACCTGGAACCACTCCCCCTGGATCCGCCAATGCTTTTGTAAACAATAACTTACATAATGTTTTGTCAGCTTGTTTTATTTTCTTATCAAATGTTTAATTTACGTTGTGCGGTCTTGGGTTGTGATGAACAAATTAAGAAAGAAAAAAACACACACTGCATCATTTTACAACATTGAATTTGTTTGGAGTAAATCCTAGAGAATTTAACCGAGAGATTATGGATGACTATCTTTCATACTTTCTTGTCCTATTTCCGATATCAGCGGGCGCATTTACGAAATATTTTGCCTATTAGAAAATTTGTGTTTGCTTGTATGTGAAGAGACAAGCATGCGCAATTATGACACGAAGATGATACTTAGTTCGTGGTATGTCTCTAGAACGTGCGGTAATCGTTTGTCTTCCTGTACATGTACATTCAATTATTTAAAAATAAAAAATTATACACTGAAATAGGTCTTGAAAAATTATCAGACAGAAGGAAGAAGCATAAACTTACTTCATTTTATAAAATAAAAAATGGATTTTCCCCAGATTATATGACAGACTTATTAGAACCTTGTTTTCTCACACCGAATGATTATAATCTTAGGAGAGACTCTCAGAATTATACCATACCAAGGTGCAGAACAGTTTCATATTATAAAAGTTTCATACCTTCTGTTGTTAAACTCTGGAATGAATTAGACACTAATGCTAAAAATGCTTTGTCGATTAACCAGTTTAAATCTGTACTTGATAAAATATATAAACCAGAGATTCCTCCTAAATATTTTTTGTTCAGGTATAAGAAAATTTAATATTATTCATTGTCAATTACGAAACGATGCAAGTAATTTAAATTCTCACTTGTTTCATGATTTTTTGACAGAAGAACCTTCCTGTTCTAAATGTTTATATAAATGTGAAGACAACCAACATTATTTTTTTGATTGTCCATCATACACTATTAATAGGATCACACTCCTTGATAAACTGTCTGCTTATGGAGTTGATATTGATTTAAACTTGATACTATTTGGTGATCAATCTTTGAGTTTTGAAGACAATGTGCAGATAGTTAAGGCCGTTCATAAATATATAAAAAATTCAGAGAGATTTGTATAATGAAATGTATTTTATAGTCCAAAACCAAATTAACTTTTACTTTGTATGTCTGTATTTTGTATTATATTAAGCTCTTAGACCTGAATCAGCAGAAAAATAATTAATATTGAAACAAAAGTTATAATGAAATGACAGTACATTGAAATTAATATTATTAAAGCTAAAAAGCTACTAAATGCACCTTTATTTCTATATCATTCATATATTCAATTTGTATATCTTTAATTTCTTAAATCTGTTTTTTTTTTCTTCTTTCTTTTATAATTAACATTCTAAATTCTTTTTATATTATTATAATTCTTTAATGTATCAATATGGTTACTACTCGCTGTCGTTTTTCTTCAGGTGCAAAAATTTAGTAAAAATAAGTACATGATATCAAACATGTTGTTTTAAAAATGAGTTATTAAATTTATTATTTTAGATAGCTGACTGGAGACCATTTAGTTTAATATGAGACCTCTAAATCAATGCTGGAGTTTATAGAAATTAATCTTTTTTTTTCATAGTATATTTTTTATTACTTTTTCTGAGTTTACATTTGAAGCATTTTGAAAATAGTCATACTTTTGATCTGAGCTAACTATTTGAAACATCATTCCAGTCAGCTAAGAGGTATTTTTGAAAAATTTATTCTGTTTTGTCTTTATGTTTGTGCATGTGTTGCTTTGTTTGAATGTAATATATTGTACCTTGTTTTGTGGAGAGGGCTTACATAGGCTATGCCTGTTGCCCAATCCAATTCAATTTATTTGAATAAAATATTGTTTAAACTATAAACTATAATTATTTAAAGGAGTTGTCGTTTTTATCAATATAAGATTTTGAGAACACTAAAACACTACCGCGAAATCGCTGGCATTTCAAGCTTTTAAGCTGTTGTAGGATGATTTATTGTAAAGGATTTTATGTCTGGAGAAAAGGTATCAAAAGCCCTCTCCATTTTTGTCAAAGTCCGTTATTTGTTTCCTTTTCTGTTAAATTCCATTATTTTCGAGTATCTGACACTAGACCACAATTACTCTTCCCCTTTGCTACAATGGATTTCTTGGTAAAAGTCAAATTAAATTTAAAAAAATGCACCCCTTCAAACATGAAAGTTAGAGGAGGGTTGGGATCCCGCTAACATGTTTAACCCCGCCACATTATTTTATGTATGTGCCTGTCCCAAGTCAGGAGCCTGTAATTCAGTGGTTGTCGTTTGTTTATGTGTTACATATTTGATTTTCGTTCATTTTTTTTTACATAAATAAGGCCGTTAGTTTTCTCGTTTGAATTGTTTTACATTGTCTTATCGGGGCCTTTTGTAGCTGACTATGCGGTATGGGCTTTGCTCATTGTTGAAGGCTGTACGGTGACCTATAGTTGTTAATGTCTGTGTCATTTTGATCTTTTGTGGATAGTTGTCTCATTGGCAATCATACGACAACTTCTTTTTTATAGTAACTGCTTATAGATTATAGACCATTATTATTCTCATAAAATATGCTTCTAGGACAATCCATCAGTGCTTTTTCTTTTGTAGTAGCATGATACATTTCCAATATTCAGTTTCATGGTCTTGTTTGTAAAAAGGCAGAAGGTACCAAAACGGATAGTCATATTCGATCATATTCAGTATTAAAAAACACACTGACAACGTCATAGCAAAAAATAACCAATAAACGATCAAAAGACAAACAAAGAGATAAAAAACACATCATAGAAAACTGGTTTCGGTTGCACAACAAGAACCCCACCAACAACTCGGGAGGATCTCGGGTCAAATCATTTAAACGCTCCGTGGTACTGTGGTATACCAAACCTTCATGTTAATACAACATGCAATCTATAAAATTAGACCTCAAAGTGAAATAATTCATAAATAGGTACATAAATGCACAACTAATGAAATGAATCTGAAACATTCGGTGAAATGTATTTTCAGTGACACATTCACCCAATTTCATTTTTTTCATCAAATAGAGTAACTTCGTGGCAGCAGAAACTTTTCGCCGGCAATGGCATGACTATGCAGTTTGTACATGAACACCAATTGGTGTCAAACTTGCGAGGGTTATTTATAATATCCTGTTGTCTAGAATTTTCTTCAGCTTCAATTTGTTGGAGTTCTTCTTCAGTGTACTCCAGTTCTAATATGTACCCAAATTGACCACACTCGTCAAAATTTGTCTCACTTTGGGAGCTGGATACACTATCAGAACTTTCACTCTCTAAACTAGACATTTTTGCTTATAGTAAATATTTATTTAAAGGGCTTATATATAAAACTTTTTTTTCTTTTTACAAAAACAACCACGCTCCAATCAATTCATAAGAAAACAAGAAATTGAGAAAAAAGTTAATTGATTAAGTTAATTCGACGTCTTTTGATCTTGTTTAAAAATTAGGTAGAAGTTATTCCTATAAGTTTGATTAGCTTGTGTATTTATAACAATGGTGATTCCATTATTGAAATTCCAGGTTAACCAAACAAATCTCTGGGTATTCATGTTAGATTTTGAAGGCCTCATAAATTTTTTCAATTAAATTAATTCAGTGTTTTTTTATATTTTTTTTCAACAAAAAATATTCAGCGTCAATAATATATTTAATAAAACTGAGCTCATGGAAAATATTAAGATTCCCCCGTTTATCATTCATACGAAATGTTGTTCACACCTAGAAAGGTGAACCGTGACGGCTTAAATTCACTGAGTAAAGATCAAAAGATACAAAATGCTAATCTTTTAATTAACTTGAATTTAACCACGCATTCAACAGGTAGTCACTATGTGTCAAAGTACAATACACATTGTATTTGCGGGGCCGTATTTGCACACTACAAATGTACTAGCAGCACATATTTACTAGCCTGACGTAAAAGGTAAAAAGTACAAACATGCATTTTTAAAACACTATCAGTTATACATGTTAGTTCAAAATATCCGTCGGAAAAAAAATCATTAAAAAAACATTTTATAAGATTTACTTGTATCACTATAATCATTTCAGAAAATATTAAAATATAAATCGTACATTCTACTTTCAAGCTGAGCGCTGTTCCATCTTAATTATTAGTTGGTTAATAGCTACACCAAACGTCGTCGATGCGCTTTAAATAGCGTTATAAGATGATTAACGATTAAGATTTAAAATGAGATTATTTCCACTCCCGGCATGCTTAAAGACTTAAACTACGTCACATAAGTCAGGAAGTTCGAAGAAATAAAATTAATAATTCTTAATTTTCTCCTTTATTGCTGTTCATATCCAGATAAAACTTGGTGAATATGTTTTTTATGGTATTATGGACATAATTAGCTGATAAGTAAAAATTCGCGAATTATCCCTTTAAGAGTCAATATATAGGATGAACGGATCATATAAACCGGAGGGAAAATATGATACATGCCCAAACAAAAAATATAAACGAGTCTAAATTGAAAACTACGTTCAAACCTATGACTGCGTTGGATAAAAACCGCAATTTTTATACGTGTGCATGTCAAACAAATTTCGTTGTAGAAGGGTCTAAAAACAGCACAAACAACATTTTCCAAAAGACCAAAAGAGTGAAAAAGTATATTTAAACAAAACGCATTTGACTAACAGGTCGAACAACTGATGTTCTTTAACCCTGCTGACTGCCATTGGCGATTGCCAAATAAAATTGATCACAGGTTGTAACAAAATGGATCTTATTATAAATTTAATACGTCACAGAAAAAAAAATTGTTAACTTGTGGACAGGATGTTGTGCCACAAACATTCGGTGTCAATATTTCTTTAGTACACCATATCCGGATTTCGACAATAAATGTCTCTTCAGTGATGTTAGGGATCGAAACGGTATTTGGAAGGCCATATAAAAAGCACCCTCATTTTTAGAGAAAGTACCCTCATTTTTAGATTAACTCTTGAATTTTAAGAGTCAATATATAGGATGAACGGATCATATAAACCGGAGGGAAAATATGATACATGCCCAAACAAAAAATATAAACGAGTCTAAATTGAAAACTACGTTCAAACCTATGACTGCGTTGGATAAAAACCGCAATTTTTATACGTGTGCATGTCAAACAAATTTCGTTGTAGAAGGTCTAAAAACAGCACAAACAACATTTTCCAAAAGACAAAAGAGTGAAAAAGTATATTTAAACAAAACGCATTTGACTAACAGTCGAACATATTTCTTTAACCCTTCGGATGCCATTGGCGATTGCCAAATATTGATTCACATGACAAAGGATCTATTGAAATTTAATACTCACAGAAAAAAAAAAAAAAATTGTTAACTTGACAGGATGTTGTGCACAAACATTGTAATATTCTTAGTCATATCGGATTTCGACAATAATGTCTTTCAGTGAGTTAGGATCGAAGGTATGAAGGCTAAAGCACCCATTTAGAGAAGTACCCTCTTTAGATTAACTCTGAATTTTAAGTCAATATATAGATGAACTCATATAACGGAGGAAAAAATCAGCCAACAAAAATAACGATCTAATAACTAGTTCAACTATACTGCGTGTAAACCGAATTTTAACGTGTATGTCAACAAATTCGTGTGAGGTTAAACGCAAAAAACATTTCAAGACAAGGAAAGTAATTTAAAAAAAGATTGACTACAGGTGAACAACTGATGTTTAACTGCTGACGCATTGGCATGCATAAATTGATACAGTTACAATGGTTATTTAATAACTCCAAAAAAAATTGTTATTGTGGACAGATTGTCACAACATTCGTGTCAATATTCTTATACACATCGATTTGAAATAAGTCCTCGAGTTAGGATCGAAACGGTTGGCAAAAACACCATTTAAGAAGTACCCCTTTAGATTATCTTGTTTTAAAGTCTATAGGAGACGGATCTAACCGAGGGAAATGATACGCCCAAACAAATATAACTCAATGAAACTACGTTCAACAGCGCGTTGATAAACCGCATTAATGTGCATCAAACAATTGAGAGTCTAAACGCAAAACAACATTCCAAGACAAAAAGTAAAATTATTTAACAACGCATTGCTACAGTCGAACAACATTTCTTACGGTGTCAATATTTCTTTAGTACACCATATCCGGATTTCGACAATAAATGTCTCTTCAGTGATGTTAGGGATCGAAACGGTATTTGGAAGGCATATAAAAAGCACCCTCATTTTTAGAGAAAGTACCCTCATTTTTAGATTAACTCTTGAATTTTAAGAGTCAATATATAGGATGAACGGATCATATAAACCGGAGGGAAAATATGATACATGCCCAAACAAAAAATATAAACGAGTCTAAATTGAAAACTACGTTCAAACCTATGACTGCGTTGGATAAAAACCGCAATTTTTATACGTGTGCATGTCAAACAAATTTCGTTGTAGAAGGGTCTAAAAACAGCACAAACAACATTTTCCAAAAGACCAAAAGAGTGAAAAAGTATATTTAAACAAAACGCATTGACTAACAGGTCGAACAACTGATGTTCTTTAACCCTGCTGACTGCCATTGGCGATTGCCAAATAAAATTGATCACAGGTTGTAACAAAATGGATCTTATTATAAATTTAATACGTCACAGAAAAAAAAAAAATTGTTAACTTGTGGACAGGATGTTGTGCCACAAACATTCGGTGTCAATATTTCTTTAGTACACCATATCCGGATTTCGACAATAAATGTCTCTTCATGATGTTAGGATCGAAACGGTATTTGGAAGGCCATATAAAAAGCACCCTCATTTTAGAGAAAGTACCCCATTTTAGATTAACTCTTGATTTAAGTCAATATATAGGATGAACGGTCATATAAACCGGAGGAAATATGATACATCCCAAAAAAATATAAACGAGTCTAAATTGAAAACTACGTTCAAACCTATGACTGCGTTGGATAAAAACCGCAATTTATACGTGTGCTGTCAAACAATTTCGTGTAGAAGGGTCTAAAAACACACAAACAACTTTCCAAAGACCAAAAGAGTGAAAAAGTAATTTAAACAAAAGCATTGACAACAGGTCGAACAACTGATGTTCTTTAACCTGCTGACTGCCATTGGCGATTGCCAAATAAAATTGATCAAGTTTAACAAAATGGATCTTATTATAAATTTAATACGTCACAGAAAAAAAAAATTGTTAACTTGTGGACAGGATGTTGTGCCACAAACATTCGTGTCAATATTTCTTAGTACACCATATCGGATTTCGACAATAAATGTCTCTTCAGTGATGTTAGGGATCGAAACGGTATTTGGAGGCCATATAAAAAGCACCTCATTTTTAGAGAAAGTACCCTCATTTTTAGATTAACTCTTGAATTTTAAGAGTCAATATATAGGATGAACGATCTATAAACGAGGGAAAATATGATACATGCCCAAACAAAAATATAAACGAGTCTAAATTGAAAACTACGTTCAAACCTATGACTGCGTTGGATAAAAACCGCAATTTTTATACGTGTGCATGTCAAACAAATTTCGTTGTAGAAGGGTCTAAAACAGCACAAACAACATTTTCCAAAAGACCAAAGAGTGAAAAAGTATATTTAAACAAAACGCATTTGACTACAGGTCGAACAACTGATGTTCTTAACCTGCTGACTGCCATTGGCGATTGCCAATAAAATTGATCACAGGTTGTAACAAAATGGATCTTATTATAAATTTAATACGTCACAGAAAAAAAAATTGTTACTTGTGGACAGGATGTTGTGCCACAAACATTCGGTGTCAATATTTCTTTAGTACACCATATCCGGATTTCGACAATAAATGTCTCTTCAGTGATGTTAGGATCGAAACGGTATTTGGAAGGCCATATAAAAAGCACCCTCATTTTTAGAGAAAGTACCTCATTTTTAGATTAACTCTTGAATTTTAAAGTCAATATATGATGACGGATCATATAAACCGGAGGGAAAATATGATACATGCCCAAACAAAAAATATAAACGAGTCTAAATTGAAAACTACGTTCAAACCTATGACTGCGTTGGATAAAAACCGCATTTTTATACGTGTGCATGTCAAACAAATTTCGTGTAGAAGGGTCTAAAACAGCACAACAACATTTTCAAAAGACAAAGAGTGAAAAGTATATTTAAACAAAACGCATTTGACTAACAGTCGAACAACTGATGTTCTTTAACCTGCTGACTGCCATTGGCGATTGCCAAATAAAATTGATCACAGGTTGTAACAAAATGGATCTTATTATAAATTTAATATCACAGAAAAAAAAATTGTTAACTTGTGGACAGGATGTTGTGCCACAAACATTCGGTGTCAATATTTCTTTAGTACACCATATCCGGATTTCGACAATAAATGTCTCTTCAGTGATGTAGGGATCGAACGGATTTGGAAGGCCATATAAAAAGACCCTCATTTTAGAGAAAGTACCCTCATTTTTAGATTAACTCTGAATTTAAAGTCAATATAGATGAACGGATCATAAAACGGAGGAAAATATGATACTGCCCAACAAAAAATAAACGAGTCTAATTGAAAATACGTTCAAACTTGACTGCGTGGATAAAACCGCAATTTTTATAGTGTGCATGTCAAACAAATTTCGTTGTAGAAGGGTCTAAAAACAGCACAAAAACATTTTCCAAAAGACCAAAAGGTGAAAAAGTATTTTAAACAAAAGCATTTGACTAACAGTCGAACAATGATGTTCTTTAACCCTGTGACTGCCATTGGCGATTGCCAAATAAAATTGATCACAGGTTGTAACAAAATGGATCTTATTATAAATTTAATACGTCACAGAAAAAAAAATTGTTAACTGTGGACAGGATGTTGTGCCACAAACATTCGGTGTCAATATTTCTTTAGTACACCATATCCGGATTTCGACAATAAATGTCTCTCAGTGATGTTAGGGATCGAAACGGTATTGGAAGGCCATATAAAAAGCACCCTCATTTTTAGAGAAAGTACCCTATTTTTAGATTAATCTTGAATTTTAAGAGTCAATATATAGGATGAACGGATCATATAAACCGGAGGAAAATATGATACATGCCCAAACAAAAAAATATAAACGAGCTAAATTGAAAACTACGTTCAAACTATGACTGCGTTGGATAAAAACCGCATTTTTAACGTGTGCATGTCAAACAAATTTCGTGTAGAAGGGTCTAAAAACAGCACAAACAACATTTTCAAAAGACAAAAGAGTGAAAAAGTATATTTAAACAAAACGATTTGACTACAGTCGAACAACTGATGTTCTTTAACCCGTGACTGCCATTGGCGATGCCAAATAAAATTGATCACAGGTTGTAACAAAATGGATCTTATTATAAATTTAATACGTCACAGAAAAAAAATTGTTAACTTGTGGACAGGATGTTGTGCCACAAACATTCGTGTCAATATTTTTTAGTACACATATCCGGATTTCGACAATAAATGTCTTCAGTGATGTTAGGGATCGAAACGGTATTTGGAAGGCCATATAAAAAGCACCCTCATTTTTAGAGAAAGTACCTATTTTAGATTAACTTGAATTTTAAGAGTCAATATAATAGGATGAACGGATCATATAAACCGGAGGGAAAATATGATACATGCCCAAACAAAAAATATAAACGAGTCTAAATTGAAAACTACGTTCAAACCTATGACTGCGTTGGATAAAAACCGCAATTTTTATACGTGTGCATGTCAAACAAATTCGTTGTGAAGGGTCTAAAAACAGCACAAACAACATTTTCCAAAAGACCAAAAGAGTGAAAAAGTATATTTAAACAAACGCATTTGACTAACAGGTCGAACAACTGATGTTCTTTAACCCTGCTGATGCCATTGGCGATTGCAAATAAATGATCACAGGTTGAACAAAATGGATCTTATTATAAATTTAATACGTCACAGAAAAAAAAAAATTGTTAACTTGTGGCAGGATGTTGTGCCACAAACATTCGGTGTCAATATTTCTTTAGTACACTATCGGATTCGACAATAAATGTCTTTCAGGATGTTAGGATCGAAACGGTATTGGAAGGCATATAAAAAGCACCTATTTTTAGAGAAATACTCATTTTAGATTAATTTGAATTTTAAGAGTCATATATAGGATGAACGGATATATAAACGGAGGGAAAATGATACATCCCAAACAAAAATTAAACGAGTCTAAATTGAAAACTACGTTCAACTATGACTGCGTGGATAAAAACCGCAATTTTTACGTGTGCTGTCAAACAAATTTCGTGTAGAAGGTCTAAAAACAGCACAAACAACATTTTCCAAAAGACCAAGAGTGAAAGTATATTAACAAAACGCATTTGATAAAGTCGAACAACTGATGTTCTAACCCTGCTGACTGCCATTGGCGATTGCCAATAAAATTGATCACAGTTGAAAATGGATCTTATTAATTAAACAGAAAAAAATTTAACTGGGACAGGATGTGTGCAAACATTCGTGTCAATTCTTTAGTACACCTTCGTTTCGACAATAATGTTATGTGTTGGTCGAACGGTATTTGAAGCTATAAAAGCCCCTATTTTAGAAAGTACTCATTTTAGATTATCTGAATTAAGTCATATATAGGATGAACGTAAAGGGAAAATATGATACATCCCAAACAAAAAATATAAACGAGTCTAAATTGAAAACTACGTTCAAACCTATGACTGCGTTGGATAAAACCGCAATTTTTATACGTGTGCATGTCAAACAATTTCGTTTAGAAGGGTCTAAAACAGCACAAACAACATTTTCCAAAAGACCAAAAGAGTGAAAAGTATATTTAAACAAAACGCATTTGACTAACAGTCGAACAACTGATGTTCTTTAACCCTGCTGACTGCATTGGCGATTGCCAAATAAAATGATCACAGTTTAACAAAATGGATCTTATTATAAATTTAATACGTCACAGAAAAAAAAATTTAACTTGTGACAGGATTTGTGCCACAAACTTCGGTGTCATATTTCTTTAGTACACCATATCCGGATTTCGACAATAAATGTCTCTTCAGGATGTTAGGATCGAAACGGTATTGGAAGGCCATATAAAAGCACCCTCATTTTTAGGAAGTACCTCATTTTTAGATTAATCTTGAATTTAGAGTCAATATAAGGATGAACGGATCATATAAACGGAGGGAAATATGATACATCCAACAAAAAAATAAACGAGTCTAAATGAAAACTACGTTCAAACCTATGACTGCGTTGGATAAAAACCGCAATTTTTACGTGTGCATGTCAAACAATTCGTTGTAGAAGGTCTAAAACAGCACAAACAACTTTTCCAAAAGACAAAAGAGTGAAAAAGTATATTTAAACAAAACGCATTTGACTAACAGGTCGAACAACTGATGTTCTTTAACCCTGCTGACTGCCATTGGCGATTGCCAAATAAAATTGATCACAGGTTGTAACAAAATGGATCTTATTATAAATTTAATACGTCACAGAAAAAAAAAAAAAAAATTGTTAACTTGTGGACAGGATGTTGTGCCACAAACATTCGGTGTCAATATTTCTTTAGTACACCATATCCGGATTTCGACAATAAATGTCTCTTCAGTGATGTTAGGGATCGAAACGGTATTTGGAAGGCCATATAAAAAGCACCCTCATTTTTAGAGAAAGTACCCTCATTTTTAGATTAACTCTTGAATTTTAAGAGTCAATATATAGGATGAACGGATCATATAAACCGGAGGGAAAATATGATACATGCCCAAACAAAAAATATAAACGAGTCTAAATTGAAAACTACGTTCAAACCTATGACTGCGTTGGATAAAAACCGCAATTTTTATACGTGTGCATGTCAAACAAATTTCGTTGTAGAAGGGTCTAAAAACAGCACAAACAACATTTTCCAAAAGACCAAAAGAGTGAAAAAGTATATTTAAACAAAACGCATTTGACTAACAGGTCGAACAACTGATGTTCTTTAACCCTGCTGACTGCCATTGGCGATTGCCAA
This sequence comes from Mytilus edulis, assembly GCA_019925275.1. Lineage (NCBI taxonomy): Eukaryota > Metazoa > Mollusca > Bivalvia > Mytilida > Mytilidae > Mytilus > Mytilus edulis. Next base: position 36,240,782 of record CM034360.1, read on the forward strand.
ATAAAATTGATCACAGGTTGTAACAAAATGGATCTTATTATAAATTTAATACGTCACAGAAAAAAAAAAAAAATTGTTAACTTGTGGACAGGATGTTGTGCCACAAACATTCGGTGTCAATATTTCTTTAGTACACCATATCCGGATTTCGACAATAAATGTCTCTTCAGTGATGTTAGGGATCGAAACGGTATTTGGAAGGCCATATAAAAAGCACCCTCATTTTTAGAGAAAGTACCCTCATTTTTAGATTAACTCTTGAATTTTAAGAGTCAATATATAGGATGAACGGATCATATAAACCGGAGGGAAAATATGATACATGCCCAAACAAAAAATATAAACGAGTCTAAATTGAAAACTACGTTCAAACCTATGACTGCGTTGGATAAAAACCGCAATTTTTATACGTGTGCATGTCAAACAAATTTCGCTGTAGAAGGGTCTAAAAACAGCACAAACAACATTTTCCAAAAGACCAAAAGAGTGAAAAAGTATATTTAAACAAAACGCATTTGACTAACAGGTCGAACAACTGATGTTCTTTAACCCTGCTGACTGCCATTGGCGATTGCCAAATAAAATTGATCACAGGTTGTAACAAAATGGATCTTATTATAAATTTAATACGTCACAGAAAGAAAAAAAAATTGTTAACTTGTGGACAGGATGTTGTGCCACAAACATTCGGTGTCAATATTTCTTTAGTACACCATATCCGGATTTCGACAATAAATGTCTCTTCAGTGATGTTAGGGATCGAAACTGTATTTGGAAGGCCATATAAAAAGCACCCTCATTTTTAGAGAAAGTACCCTCATTTTTAGATTAACTCTTGAATTTTAAGAGTCAATATATAGGATGAACGGAATCATATAAAACCGGAGGGAAAATATGATACATGCCCAAACAACAAAAAATAAACGAGTCAAAATTGAAAACTACGTTTCAAAACTATGTGAGCTTGCGTTGGATAAAAACACGAACTATTTTTATACGTGTGCATTGTCAAAACAAATTTTTCGTTTAGATAGAAAGGGTTATCAAAATAAAACAGCACAAACCAACCATTTTCCAAAGACCAAATAAGAAGTGAAAAAGTATTATTAATAAACAAATACGCATTTGATAAACCAAGTGTCGAAAAATTGTTGTTCTGTGCTGTTTTTAGACCTTTCTACACGAAAAGAACTAAATTGTTTGACATGCACACGTATAAAAATTGCGGTTTTTATCCAACGCAGTCATAGGTTTGAACGTAGTTTTCAATTTAGACTCGTTTATATTTTTTGTTTGGGCATGTATCATATTTTCCCTCCGGTTTATATGATCCGTTCATCCTATATATTGACTCTTAAAATTCAAGAGTTAATCTAAAAATGAGGGTACTTTCTCTAAAAATGAGGGTGCTTTTTATATGGCCTTCCAAATACCGTTTCGATCCCTAACATCACTGAAGAGACATTTATTGTCGAAATCCGGATATGGTGTACTAAAGAAATATTGACACCGAATGTTTGTGGCACAACATCCTGTCCACAAGTTAACAATTTTTTTTTTCTGTGACGTATTAAATTTATAATAAGATCCATTTTGTTACAACCTGTGATCAATTTTATTTGGCAATCGCCAATGGCAGTCAGCAGGGTTAAAGAACATCAGTTGTTCGACCTGTTAGTCAAATGCGTTTTGTTTAAATATACTTTTTCACTCTTTTGGTCTTTTGGAAAATGTTGTTTGTGCTGTTTTTAGACCCTTCTACAACGAAATTTGTTTGACATGCACACGTATAAAAATTGCGGTTTTTATCCAACGCAGTCATAGGTTTGAACGTAGTTTTCAATTTAGACTCGTTTATATTTTTTGTTTGGGCATGTATCATATTTTCCTCCGGTTTATATGATCCGTTCATCCTATATATTGACTCTTAAAATTCAAGAGTTAATCTAAAAATGAGGGTACTTTCTCTAAAAATGAGGGTGCTTTTTATATGGCCTTCCAAATACCGTTTCGATCCCTAACATCACTGAAGAGACATTTATTGTCGAAATCCGGATATGGTGTACTAAAGAAATATTGACACCGAATGTTTGTGGCACAACATCCTGTCCACAAGTTAACAATTTTTTTTTTTCTGTGACGTATTAAATTTATAATAAGATCCATTTTGTTACAACCTGTGATCAATTTTATTTGGCAATCGCCAATGGCAGTCAGCAGGGTTAAAGAACATCAGTTGTTCGACCTGTTAGTCAAATGCGTTTTGTTTAAATATACTTTTTCACTCTTTTGGTCTTTTGGAAAATGTTGTTTGTGCTGTTTTTAGACCCTTCTACAACGAAATTTGTTTGACATGCACACGTATAAAAATTGCGGTTTTTATCCAACGCAGTCATAGGTTTGAACGTAGTTTTCAATTTAGACTCGTTTATATTTTTTGTTTGGGCATGTATCATTATTTTCCCTCCGGTTTATATGATCCGTTCATCCTATATATTGACTCTTAAAATTCAAGAGTTAATCTAAAAATGAGGGTACTTTCTCTAAAAATGAGGGTGCTTTTTTATATGGCCTTCCAAATACCGTTTCGATCCCTAACATCACTGAAGAGACATTTATTGTCGAAATCCGGATATGGTGTACTAAAGAAATATTGACACCGAATGTTTGTGGCACAACATCCTGTCTACAAGTTAACAATTTTTTTTTTTTTTTCTGTGACGTATTAAATTTATAATAAGATCCATTTTGTTACAACCTGTGATCAATTTTATTTGGCAATCGCCAATGGCAGTCAGCAGGGTTAAAGAACATCAGTTGTTCGACCTGTTAGTCAAATGCGTTTTGTTTAAATATACTTTTTCACTCTTTTGGTCTTTTGGAAAATGTTGTTTGTGCTGTTTTTTAGACCCTTCTACAACGAAATTTGTTTGACATGCACACGTATAAAAATTGCGGTTTTTAAAGGCAGTGCTTTAAGGCCTGACTTTTAAGTCATGAGGTTCATCTTTTCATACGCAATCTATGCTGGGGGTCTTTTGGCCAGAAATAGATCCGGAAATGTTCGAATTTCTCCTCTTCTTTTTATGGTATGATATGGTTTTTGTTTCTTTCATTTACATTGGGGACTAAATAAACGATCAGTGTGTATTGTTCGTTTTATAGAACTTGTTATTAGTGTGTATTTTGCATTATAAGCAGTCAACCTGACTACAAACTATCATTATTTGTATATTCCGTGTGGAAAGAGGTCGGGTCAATTTCAAGTGTTATCTGACATCTAAAGATTCTTTCATTAGTTCAGACGTTGATATAACAATGAAAAGTCGACTGAACATGATTAATATTGCATCTTCTATAATTCAAAGCGGAATTCGGTTTATGAACGAGAAACCGTAAAGCGTTTTCAATTTCGGTATTAGTTAGGTATGTTGTCTACGTATTATCCTGGTTCCCGGTACTACGTTCCGGGTATTAGCTATTTGATATATTTGATGTGTAACATTACAATCGGGTACCAGTAAATCTACGTGTGTATGTGTACATGATTTCCCGCTAAAATGACCGACTTAAAAAAATAGTCCATAAACGTTCCGTATAATGATATGCAAATTCATAATTAATCGTAACTTTTTTTTTATCTTTGTATAATTAATATAACAAAATGGATTCCACAAAATTGAAAATAGCATTATTTTACGAGGATTTCTCATATTTTTTTCACTTCCGGGCGCAGTAATACGTATGTTTTTAAGAAGCTCGAAGAATTTGACAAAGTGAATTGAGAAGGAAACGGATAGATATACGTCCTTGCTATCAGGTAAAACAATTTAAATGTTCAGAACAAACACATTTACTTCACACAAATAGTACAGGCTTAAGCTTTTTATTGTCTAGCTTATACACGACTGTAGTCAAGTGTTTAAACGACGGCGGTGAACTACAAGGTACGGGTCATACTGGGTCAAGTCTAAATATGTAGGAAGCAAGTTAACTCGTACCAACGAAAACTCGTACCATGTTAACTCGTATTAAGTTGAATATCTATATCCAAATTAAACTAATTAATGCTGTAATCCATGATCACAAATTGAATGCTTTGTTTACAATTGTTGAAAGCCATGTGCTTTTTGGCGGGAAAGTTCGGGAACAGGAAACGGTTACATTTCATTGTAACTTGTTTTTTATAAAAAGTAAGAATTTCATTTTGGAAATCATTTTGATTAACTGCTATGATTTATTCATGAAAAATTACTTTGGAATGATTAAAAATTAAATTCAATAATTATCAGTAAAAGTTTAAAAAGTCTTTTCAAAGGAAACATCAAAGCAAATCTGCCACGGTATTTTCTATCCAATAGACAGGGAACATTAGCTACAAATTGGTCATTGTACTTTCGAATTATATACATTTTACAGACTTGAGAGGTATTGAGTGAAAGTAAATTACATACATCATTAAACACCATTGAAATGCATTTAAATAAGTTGGTACGAGTTAGCAGTGGTACGAGTTTGCATTGGTACGAGTTTTTGTAAAGTGGTACGAGTTGACGTTGGTACGAGTTTACAATGGTACGGGATAACTATAATTCAATATGTAAACATATCCACGTGCTATTAGGTAGAACGCATCGTAATGCAATATCTACAATTTTTTCCTCCTTTATACATCGTTTAACCAGATATATTTCTCCTTTTTACATCGTTTAACCAGATTTCTCTTTCAAATACACTTAAACACGGGTTGTATGTACGTATCTTTTCTAGTGTTTTCTTGTCCTTATTATAAAAGTTCATTTGTTGATGTTTAAATATTTTTGAACGACTGAATACAGAAGTGAATGAATGCAACAATTATATATACTGAAGACTTGGGCTGTACAATGATAGTGTACGTATATCATACTGATAATTATTCTAGCAGTAATAAGCGAGTTCGGAGTTCTGTATGTTAATTTAGGACGTAATGTCTAATGACAGGAATTCATGAGCTATGCCTCAGGATTTCTGAAAAAATATCAATGACAATGTAAACAGGAACAAAACATTGACACGAATGATGCTCTCTTCTATGTTATATAGTTATTTAGGTATATGTGTTGCACAAGTTTCAATTAAACTTAAGTTATAAAACTTTTTTTCAGGGCACAAACCCACTTTAAAGAGACTTGTCTACTGCCATACCCATCCTATTTTCATGCACCATTTGCAAGCAAGAGACTGAATGGTTTGCAAAATTAAAAATCAGGACGGTGTCCAATTAAAACAAAAGAACTAAACTGGATGAATATTGTAGGAGAAATCTAGAGGAAAGTTTTGATTTGTAAAATTGGTTTTCCTGAAAAGTCATTCATCCTAGCCTGCAGAAAGGAAAGTTAACTGTCCACCACCAACTGACGAGCTAATGTTGAGCTTCACATATGGAATTACTCAAATACCATCAATCATCAATGTCTATGTTTTCAGCACAGATTTCACAATTTATGACACAGCTGTGCTTTTTTTTTTATACCAGTTAAAGAGTTGTATACTAAATTTTTTTTTTTTTTATCAATAAATATATATTATATTAATTGTGTCATCTAAGAACTTGTATTTTGCCAAAAGATGCATACTAGTGAATGAAAGTGGTGCAGTTCATTTTGCTTTGGTATATAGAATTGAATTACAATTGTTCATGTTATTGGAATGCATATAAAAATAAATTAAGGAGATGTGGTACAATGTATACGATATTTAGTGAGTTTATCAAGCAAAAGTGAATAAGAAATAGTTATCGGTCGTCCCACTGTCTATATCACTCTGTTCAGCTATTAATATTATTCCGTATCATGTCTTTGTGACGTCAAATACGTTGACCCGGCCTTAATAACTTTGACCCGGACATATCAGCGACGTCATAATGTTTGAACCGACGTTAATAACTTTGACCCGAACTTATCAAGTCATCTTTTGTGTGCTGGTGAAACAAAGAAAACACTTCTGAAACACGAAAATATAGCCCGATAAAACGATTATCAGATTATCTGCATGTTGATATTGTAAAATATCAGCTGCTTGACATTATATAAAGGCTTTTTGATCTCGTTCGCTACGCTCACTCGACAAAAAGCTTCATATTATGTCTCGCAGCTGATATTTTACGATATCAACATGCAGATAACTTGATAATCGGTACGTATAAGCAGTTACAGGTACTACTGTACAATCTCAAACAATGAGAAAAACTCATACCGTAAAGAGAATTTCATATTTACAAGTAAGTTTTGTTTTTGCGTTGAATAATTTTCTTCTATTGTTTTAATTGCAAATATGGGAAGTGGTTAAAATGCTAATGAGACAGCTGTTATGGCCACAGAGCCTTAATTGAAAACTTCTTTTTCATTCATACCGGTAGATTTTGCCTGGAGTTAGAAACATATCTGCCAACTTTTCAAAATGCACATGGGGGATTACGTGAAAGATGGTTCATATAGTCATACAAAACCTTCAAGGGGGCCTTCAAATGGAAGCAGGAAAAGTCGCCCCACTGGCTAATTGCCCCACTTTTAAAAAAACCACCACAAACTGATTTATCAAATTGCCCCACATGTGAAATTGGTAAAATCATGTTTAGTATTACTCCTGCCAACTCGCCCCACATGTGAAATTGGTTAAATCATGTTAAATCTGACAGGGTTCTTGCTAAGGATTTTTGAAGGCGAGTCCAGGGACTCGTCAGTTTTGGCCACGGTGAGTCATGATAACTGTGTTCAGTTTATACAAAATATTTCAATATTGATGTATTTGTGGACTCACCAGTTTTGAAAATGGTGAGTCCAGACAGATTTTGATGAGTCCAGGACTCATGGACTCGCCTTAGCGAGAACCCTGTTTAATATTACTTCTGCCAACTCGCCCTACTTATAAAAAAACGGTAATTTTTAGATTAATATATATACATGTATATATATAATTAAAAATAAAAACTCGCACCACTTTAATGAAAACTAATCTACACAGAATACAAACAAACCGAAAATTAATTTAATTACTATTATTAATATATACTGAAATTATAATTCTAAAAAAAAATGATTGTTGAAGAATAAATGTAAGTTTTGAAGCTTAGTTATTTGCATAACAATTGAAAAGAAACCTGTTAATTGTATCATAATGCAATATAAGGAATTGAACTTATATTCAATGGGATAACATCTTTTTCCATACGTGGGGCGAGTTGGCATTACTAAATTCATCCTGGTTAATAATATATTTATCTAGATTTCACCGATTTCCAATAGGTGGGACCAGTTGGCAGGAGTAATATTAACAGAATTTAACTTATATACAACGGGATAACATCTTTTTACATAAGTGGGGCGAGTTGGCATAACTAAATTCTTCCTGGTTAATAATATATTTATCTAGATATTATCGTTTTCTATTAAGTGGGGCGAGTTGGCAGGAGTAATATTAACAGAATTTAACACAGTTCACAAGTGGGGCGATTTGGTAATCCAGGTTGGGGCAGTTTTTTTTTAAAGTGGGGCGAGTTAGTGAAAAAGTGGGTCTATTTGCTAATGGGGCGATTGTCATGGATTCCCTTCAAATATATTCTAATGTGGTTTTTGGCTTCTTCTTGCATTAACAAGCTTATAGCCATTGTTGAATTAATTGTTTTCTTTAAATAGTCGACAAAATTGCTCTTACAAAATTTCCATTTGGGAGCCTCGAGCTCGATGGGGGAAATACTCTGCAAATACTGACAGTTGGCAGGTATGGTCATCAAAAAAGTTGACATGTTACTATGTACATTTACCATTATGTTACTAGATGTTCTTGCTATACACACAGTACAGAGACTAGTCAATCTTTGTGAACAATTTTTTATGGGAGTCATAGAATATGCGTATACAATCAATAATTAAAAATAGTCTATTTATATTGAAAAGGAAAAGTTCTTATATGTCTAAAGAAGAGGGACGAAAGACACCAAAGGGACAGTCAAACTCATAAATTTAAAGCAAACTGACAAGGCCATGGCTAAAAATGCATTTCATGGCGAGGCACAGAAAATATACTGTAAACAGTAGACTATAGATATAGGTGAACTAGGTACAAAAGAACTCTAAATCTTAAATTCTACAAACCACCTCTGTTCTATGGAAGATAATGATATAACTGGACTAGAAATACACACAACCTGTAATTAACTGCCTTTACAGCGCTTTCGCGCTTTGATTATCCAACGCAGTCATAGGTTTGAACGTAGTTTTCAATTTAGACTCGTTTATATTTTTTGTTTGGGCATGTATCATATTTTCCCTCCGGTTTATATGATCCGTTCATCCTATATATTGACTCTTAAAATTCAAGAGTTAATCTAAAAATGAGGGTACTTTCTCTAAAAATGAGGGTGCTTTTTATATGGCCTTCCAAATACCGTTTCGATCCCTAACATCACTGAAGAGACATTTATTGTCGAAATCCGGATATGGTGTACTAAAGAAATATTGACACCGAATGTTTGTGGCACAACATCCTGTCCACAAGTTAACAATTTTTTTTTTCTGTGACGTATTAAATTTATAATAAGATCCATTTTGTTACAACCTGTGATCAATTTTATTTGGCAATCGCCAATGGCAGTCAGCAGGGTTAAAGAACATCAGTTGTTCGACCTGTTAGTCAAATGCGTTTTGTTTAAATATACTTTTTCACTCTTTTGGTCTTTTGGAAAATGTTGTTTGTGCTGTTTTTAGACCCTTCTACAACGAAATTTGTTTGACATGCACACGTATAAAAATTGCGGTTTTTATCCAACGCAGTCATAGGTTTGAACGTAGTTTTCAATTTAGACTCGTTTATATTTTTTGTTTGGGCATGTATCATATTTTCCCTCCGGTTTATATGATCCGTTCATCCTATATATTGACTCTTAAAGGGATAATTCGCGAATTTTTACTTATCAGCTAATTATGTCCATAATACCATAAAAAACATATTCACCAAGTTTTATCTGGATATGAACAGCAATAAAGGAGAAAATTAAGAATTATTTATTTTATTTCTTCGAACTTCCTGACTTATGTGACGTAGTTTAAGTCTTTAAGCATGCCGGGAGTGGAAATAATCTCATTTTAAATCTTAATCGTTAATCATCTTATAACGCTATTTAAAGCGCATCGACGACGTTTGGTGTAGCTATTAACCAACTAATAATTAAGATGGAACAGCGCTCAGCTTGAAAGTAGAATGTACGATTTATATTTTAATATTTTCTGAAATGATTATAGTGATACAAGTAAATCTTATAAAATGTTTTTTTAATGATTTTTTTTCCGACGGATATTTTGAACTAACATGTATAACTGATAGTGTTTTAAAAATGCATGTTTGTACTTTTTACCTTTTACGTCAGGCTAGTAAATATGTGCTGCTAGTACATTTGTAGTGTGCAAATACGGCCCCGCAAATACAATGTGTATTGTACTTTGACACATAGTGACTACCTGTTGAATGCGTGGTTAAATTCAAGTTAATTAAAAGATTAGCATTTTGTATCTTTTGATCTTTACTCAGTGAATTTAAGCCGTCACGGTTCACCTTTCTAGGTGTGAACAACATTTCGTATGAATGATAAACGGGGGAATCTTAATATTTTCCATGAGCTCAGTTTTATTAAATATATTATTGACGCTGAATATTTTTTGTTGAAAAAAAATATAAAAAAACACTGAATTAATTGAATTGAAAAAATTTATGAGGCCTTCAAAATCTAACATGAATACCCAGAGATTTGTTTGGTTAACCTGGAATTTCAATAATGGAATCACCATTGTTATAAATACACAAGCTAATCAAACTTATAGGAATAACTTCTACCTAATTTTTAAACAAGATCAAAAGACGTCGAATTAACTTAATCAATTAACTTTTTTCTCAATTTCTTGTTTTCTTATGAATTGATTGGAGCGTGGTTGTTTTTGTAAAAAGAAAAAAAAGTTTTATATATAAGCCCTTTAAATAAATATTTACTATAAGCAAAAATGTCTAGTTTAGAGAGTGAAAGTTCTGATAGTGTATCCAGCTCCCAAAGTGAGACAAATTTTGACGAGTGTGGTCAATTTGGGTACATATTAGAACTGGAGTACACTGAAGAAGAACTCCAACAAATTGAAGCTGAAGAAAATTCTAGACAACAGGATATTATAAATAACCCTCGCAAGTTTGACACCAATTGGTGTTCATGTACAAACTGCATAGTCATGCCATTGCCGGCGAAAAGTTTCTGCTGCCACGAAGTTACTCTATTTGATGAAAAAAATGAAATTGGGTGAATGTGTCACTGAAAATACATTTCACCGAATGTTTCAGATTCATTTCATTAGTTGTGCATTTATGTACCTATTTATGAATTATTTCACTTTGAGGTCTAATTTTATAGATTGCATGTTGTATTAACATGAAGGTTTGGTATACCACAGTACCACGGAGCGTTTAAATGATTTGACCCGAGATCCTCCCGAGTTGTTGGTGGGGTTCTTGTTGTGCAACCGAAACCAGTTTTCTATGATGTGTTTTTTATCTCTTTGTTTGTCTTTTGATCGTTTATTGGTTATTTTTTGCTATGACGTTGTCAGTGTGTTTTTTAATACTGAATATGATCGAATATGACTATCCGTTTTGGTACCTTCTGCCTTTTTACAAACAAGACCATGAAACTGAATATTGGAAATGTATCATGCTACTACAAAAGAAAAAGCACTGATGGATTGTCCTAGAAGCATATTTTATGAGAATAATAATGGTCTATAATCTATAAGCAGTTACTATAAAAAAGAAGTTGTCGTATGATTGCCAATGAGACAACTATCCACAAAAGATCAAAATGACACAGACATTAACAACTATAGGTCACCGTACAGCCTTCAACAATGAGCAAAGCCCATACCGCATAGTCAGCTACAAAAGGCCCCGATAAGACAATGTAAAACAATTCAAACGAGAAAACTAACGGCCTTATTTATGTAAAAAAAAATGAACGAAAATCAAATATGTAACACATAAACAAACGACAACCACTGAATTACAGGCTCCTGACTTGGGACAGGCACATACATAAAATAATGTGGCGGGGTTAAACATGTTAGCGGGATCCCAACCCTCCCTCTAACTTTCATGTTTGAAGGGGTGCATTTTTTTAAATTTAATTTGACTTTTACCAAGAAATCCATTGTAGCAAAGGGGAAGAGTAATTGTGGTCTAGTGTCAGATACTCGAAAATAATGGAATTTAACAGAAAAGGAAACAAATAACGGACTTTGACAAAAATGGAGAGGGCTTTTGATACCTTTTCTCCAGACATAAAATCCTTTACAATAAATCATCCTACAACAGCTTAAAAGCTTGAAATGCCAGCGATTTCGCGGTAGTGTTTTAGTGTTCTCAAAATCTTATATTGATAAAAACGACAACTCCTTTAAATAATTATAGTTTATAGTTTAAACAATATTTTATTCAAATAAATTGAATTGGATTGGGCAACAGGCATAGCCTATGTAAGCCCTCTCCACAAAACAAGGTACAATATATTACATTCAAACAAAGCAACACATGCACAAACATAAAGACAAAACAGAATAAATTTTTCAAAAATACCTCTTAGCTGACTGGAATGATGTTTCAAATAGTTAGCTCAGATCAAAAGTATGACTATTTTCAAAATGCTTCAAATGTAAACTCAGAACAATTAATAAAAAATATACTATGAAAAAAAAAGATTAATTTCTATAAACTCCAGCATTGATTTAGAGGTCTCATATTAAACTAAATGGTCTCCAGTCAGCTATCTAAAATAATAAATTTAATAACTCATTTTTAAAACAACATGTTTGATATCATGTACTTATTTTTACTAAATTTTTGCACCTGAAGAAAAACGACAGCGAGTAGTAACCATATTGATACATTAAAGAATTATAATAATATAAAAAGAATTTAGAATGTTAATTATAAAAGAAAGAAGAAAAAAAACAGATTTAAGAAATTAAAGATATACAAATTGAATATATGAATGATATAGAAATAAAGGTGCATTTAGTAGCTTTTTAGCTTTAATAATATTAATTTCAATGTACTGTCATTTCATTATAACTTTTGTTTCAATATTAATTATTTTTCTGCTGATTCAGGTCTAAGAGCTTAATATAATACAAAATACAGACATACAAAGTAAAAGTTAATTTGGTTTTGGACTATAAAATACATTTCATTATACAAATCTCTCTGAATTTTTTATATATTTATGAACGGCCTTAACTATCTGCACATTGTCTTCAAAACTCAAAGATTGATCACCAAATAGTATCAAGTTTAAATCAATATCAACTCCATAAGCAGACAGTTTATCAAGGAGTGTGATCCTATTAATAGTGTATGATGGACAATCAAAAAAATAATGTTGGTTGTCTTCACATTTATATAAACATTTAGAACAGGAAGGTTCTTCTGTCAAAAAATCATGAAACAAGTGAGAATTTAAATTACTTGCATCGTTTCGTAATTGACAATGAATAATATTAAATTTTCTTATACCTGAACAAAAATATTTAGGAGGAATCTCTGGTTTATATATTTTATCAAGTACAGATTTAAACTGGTTAATCGACAAAGCATTTTTAGCATTAGTGTCTAATTCATTCCAGAGTTTAACAACAGAAGGTATGAAACTTTTATAATATGAAACTGTTCTGCACCTTGGTATGGTATAATTCTGAGAGTCTCTCCTAAGATTATAATCATTCGGTGTGAGAAAACAAGGTTCTAATAAGTCTGTCATATAATCTGGGGAAAATCCATTTTTTATTTTATAAAATGAAGTAAGTTTATGCTTCTTCCTTCTGTCTGATAATTTTTCAAGACCTATTTCAGTGTATAATTTTTTATTTTTAAATAATTGAATGTACATGTACAGGAAGACAAACGATTACCGCACGTTCTAGAGACATACCACGAACTAAGTATCATCTTCGTGTCATAATTGCGCATGCTTGTCTCTTCACATACAAGCAAACACAAATTTTCTAATAGGCAAAATATTTCGTAAATGCGCCCGCTGATATCGGAAATAGGACAAGAAAGTATGAAAGATAGTCATCCATAATCTCTCGGTTAAATTCTCTAGGATTTACTCCAAACAAATTCAATGTTGTAAAATGATGCAGTGTGTGTTTTTTTCTTTCTTAATTTGTTCATCACAACCCAAGACCGCACAACGTAAATTAAACATTTGATAAGAAAATAAAACAAGCTGACAAAACATTATGTAAGTTATTGTTTACAAAAGCATTGGCGGATCCAGGGGGAGTGGTTCCAGGTGTTGGAACCCCCCTTTTTTTCTTGGCCGGTCAATGCATTTGAAGTGGGACATATAGTTGGACCCACCCCCCTCTTTTAATATGGCTGGACCCACCCCCGAAAAGTAAAATTGAAATTTGAAAATCATTTTACATGGTACAGTACTAGATAATCTTCTATACATGAATTGAAACTGAAGTCAAAATTAATAATTAACGGTCTTATTATGTCTGTCTTTGCACAAAAAAGTCATGTCAGAATTAATCAGCCTGTAGATATAAATTTTAAACTCTTAATTTCATGTTTGGACGGCTTTGTGTATTTCAATCAGGTTAGGGACATACATTGTTAACAGGATGTATAATACACCTGACAGCATTTTCGATGGCACTTTTACCTGTGCACACCTGGGTCAAACAGCTGGGAAGCGATGCATGTACCTGAATTGCGTAATGTCACCAGTTTATTAGCCCGCAGGAAGTCACTAGAATACCTGAATGTGACCCTAATACACGACCTCTGGCAAAAGATCGTCGGTTTCCATAATAGAAGTACCCGAAATGAATAAAATCTATTACAGATAAAAGATTTTTTTTGGGCAAGCATTTCCAAATTAGTGTCCGCCCACTAGATGTATTCCTATCTTTTATCTTGTTATCATAAATTTAGGAAGAAAAAATACTCCTACGATTGACCATAAATCATTACAAATTTCGTTAGCCTAGCTGTCGACATTTTATATCTCGAAACTGCTTAGCCTTAACTTGTAGGACTACACAACTGCGTTGACCTAGTAGACAGCTATAAAGCATAACAAGGGGGCGGTAAGATCTATTAAGTTTCCACACGAATCGGGGAAGACATATGCTCCCATCTACCTATCACCTCTTTTTAAGTCTTATTTTTAAACCATTATTATATTAAACAAATGACCCTTTAAATGTTTTACGTAATTTTTTAAAGTTTTTTGTACCTAAAAAATATATACTTCATTGAACTTGTGAATTTACGACAGAAAGTCACAGGACAAAACGTCATAATTCAGTTTCGAGTTTATTTTGCTTTAAACGAGAAAACGTAAATTAATTAATTCATTTTTGGTTTGTTCTTGAAATATTATTTTTAAAGCAAGTTTTATTTATTAAATAAATATCAATGACATCAAATAATTGTTATAAAATCAAAATGCCAAAGTGGCTAGGTACCTTAAATGGCTTCATTGTCCCTAGAAATATATATCCTTTGCCTGATTGAAATCAAATCTTTATTTTTAAGGCTTGTAAACAAGTTCATAAACTTAAAATGTAATAAATTTAATAATATAATATTTGAAGATTTTTTCCTGTATATATTCAACAATTATCAACAAATTTGTTGTGACTTTTTATCCGTGTACTAAACTTCTACTTGTAAACAACAAAATCTGTTAATAATGCATGAATGCAGAAATACTGAACTATATTAATCTGACAATTTCCTTTCAACCAGGCTTGGAACGAAATAGCAATAAAAACAAGTCATTTTGATACTGAATATACGATATGCCATGCTTGTTTTTTGGATTTGTGGTATTCAGATATTTTATTCAAATATACTCATCACGTGACAATTTGTATCGGAGATGCCGTCAAAATGGCGATAAGTCGAGAAGTGATAGTGGGATTTTAATTTTAATTTTAATCACTTATCTTAAAGAATTGAACAATAATTTTAATGAATATATGATTATTTATATCAAATAAACATAATATAAAATTTTCATTTTTTTGCGAAGTTTCCCTTTAAAATTCAAGAGTTAATCTAAAAATGAGGGTACTTTCTCTAAAAATGAGGGTGCTTTTTATATGGCCTTCCAAATACCGTTTCGATCCCTAACATCACTGAAGAGACATTTATTGTCGAAATCCGGATATGGTGTACTAAAGAAATATTGACACCGAATGTTTGTGGCACAACATCCTGTCCACAAGTTAACAATTTTTTTTTTTCTGTGACGTATTAAATTTATAATAAGATCCATTTTGTTACAACCTGTGATCAATTTTATTTGGCAATCGCCAATGGCAGTCAGCAGGGTTAAAGAACATCAGTTGTTCGACCTGTTAGTCAAATGCGTTTTGTTTAAATATACTTTTTCACTCTTTTGGTCTTTTGGAAAATGTTGTTTGTGCTGTTTTTAGACCCTTCTACAACGAAATTTGTTTGACATGCACACGTATAAAAATTGCGGTTTTAATCCAACGCAGTCATAGGTTTGAACGTAGTTTTCAATTTAGACTCGTTTATATTTTTTGTTTGGGCATGTATCATATTTTCCCTCCGGTTTATATGATCCGTTCATCCTATATATTGACTCTTAAAATTCAAGAGTTAATCTAAAAATGAGGGTACTTTCTCTAAAAATGAGGGTGCTTTTTATATGGCCTTCCAAATACCGTTTCGATCCCTAACATCACTGAAGAGACATTTATTGTCGAAATCCGGATATGGTGTACTAAAGAAATATTGACACCGAATGTTTGTGGCACAACATCCTGTCCACAAGTTAACAATTTTTTTTTTTTTTTTTTCTGTGACGTATTAAATTTATAATAAGATCCATTTTGTTACAACCTGTGATTAATTTTATTTGGCAATCGCCAATGGCAGTCAGCAGGGTTAAAGAACATCAGTTGTTCGACCTGTTAGTCAAATGCGTTTTGTTTAAATATACTTTTTCACTCTTTTGGTCTTTTGGAAAATGTTGTTTGTGCTGTTTTTAGACCCTTCTACAACGAAATTTGTTTGACATGCACACGTATAAAAATTGCGGTTTTAATCCAACGCAGTCATAGGTTTGAACGTAGTTTTCAATTTAGACTCGTTTATATTTTTTGTTTGGGCATGTATCATATTTTCCCTCCGGTTTATATGATCCGTTCATCCTATATATTGACTCTTAAAATTCAAGAGTTAATCTAAAAATGAGGGTACTTTCTCTAAAAATGAGGGTGCTTTTTATATGGCCTTCCAAATACCGTTTCGATCCCTAACATCACTGAAGAGACATTTATTGTCGAAATCCGGATATGGTGTACTAAAGAAATATTGACACCGAATGTTTGTGGCACAACATCCTGTCCACAAGTTAACAATTTTTTTTTTTTTTTTTTCTGTGACGTATTAAATTTATAATAAGATCCATTTTGTTACAACCTGTGATTAATTTTATTTGGCAATCGCCAATGGCAGTCAGCAGGGTTAAAGAACATCAGTTGTTCGACCTGTTAGTCAAATGCGTTTTTGTTTAAATATACTTTTTCACTCTTTTGGTCTTTTGGAAAATGTTGTTTGTGCTGTTTTTAGACCCTTCTACAACGAAATTTGTTTGACATGCACACGTATAAAAATTGCGGTTTTTATCCAACGCAGTCATAGGTTTGAACGTAGTTTTCAATTTAGACTCGTTTATATTTTTTGTTTGGGCATGTATCATATTTTCCCTCCGGTTTATATGATCCGTTCATCCTATATATTGACTCTTAAAATTCAAGAGTTAATCTAAAAATGAGGGTACTTTCTCTAAAAATGAGGGTGCTTTTTATATGGCCTTCCAAATACCGTTTCGATCCCTAACATCACTGAAGAGACATTTATTGTCGAAATCCGGATATGGTGTACTAAAGAAATATTGACACCGAATGTTTGTGGCACAACATCCTGTCCACAAGTTAACAATTTTTTTTTTTTTTTTTTCTGTGACGTATTAAATTTATAATAAGATCCATTTTGTTACAACCTGTGATTAATTTTATTTGGCAATCGCCAATGGCAGTCAGCAGGGTTAAAGAACATCAGTTGTTCGACCTGTTAGTCAAATGCGTTTTGTTTAAATATACTTTTTCACTCTTTTGGTCTTTTGGAAAATGTTGTTTGTGCTGTTTTTAGACCCTTCTACAACGAAATTTGTTTGACATGCACACGTTATAAAAATTGCGGTTTTTATCCAACGCAGTCATAGGTTTGAACGTAGTTTTCAATTTAGACTCGTTTATATTTTTTGTTTGGGCATGTATCATATTTTCCCTCCGGTTTATATGATCCGTTCATCCTATATATTGACTCTTAAAATTCAAGAGTTAATCTAAAAATGAGGGTACTTTCTCTAAAAATGAGGGTGCTTTTTATATGGCCTTCCAAATACCGTTTCGATCCCTAACATCACTGAAGAGACATTTAATGTCGAAATCCGGATATGGTGTACTAAAGAAATATTGACACCGAATGTTTGTGGCACAACATCCTGTCCACAAGTTAACAATTTTTTTTCTTTTTTTTTCTGTGACGTATTAAATTTATAATAAGATCCATTTTGTTACAACCTGTGATCAATTTTATTTGGCAATCGCCAATGGCAGTCAGCAGGGTTAAAGAACATCAGTTGTTCGACCTGTTAGTCAAATGCGTTTTGTTTAAATATACTTTTTCACTCTTTTGGTCTTTTGGAAAATGTTGTTTGTGCTGTTTTTAGACCCTTCTACAACGAAATTTGTTTGACATGCACACGTATAAAAATTGCGGTTTTTATCCAACGCAGTCATAGGTTTGAACGTAGTTTTCAATTTAGACTCGTTTATATTTTTTGTTTGGGCATGTATCATATTTTCCCTCCGGTTTATATGATCCGTTCATCCTATATATTGACTCTTAAAATTCAAGAGTTAATCTAAAAATGAGGGTACTTTCTCTAAAAATGAGGGTGCTTTTTATATGGCCTTCCAAATACCGTTTCGATCCCTAACATCACTGAAGAGACATTTATTGTCGAAATCCGGATATGGTGTACTAAAGAAATATTGACACCGAATGTTTGTGGCACAACATCCTGTCCACAAGTTAACAATTTTTTTTTCTTTTTTTTCTGTGACGTATTAAATTTATAATAAGATCCATTTTGTTACAACCTGTGATCAATTTTATTTGGCAATCGCCAATGGCAGTCAGCAGGGTTAAAGAACATCAGTTGTTCGACCTGTTAGTCAAATGCGTTTTGTTTAAATATACTTTTTCACTCTTTTGGTCTTTTGGAAAATGTTGTTTGTGCTGTTTTTAGACCCTTCTACAACGAAATTTGTTTGACATGCACACGTATAAAAATTGCGGTTTTTATCCAACGCAGTCATAGGTTTGAACGTAGTTTTCAATTTAGACTCGTTTATATTTTTTGTTTGGGCATGTATCATATTTTCCCTCCGGTTTATATGATCCGTTCATCCTATATATTGACTCTTAAAATTCAAGAGTTAATCTAAAAATGAGGGTACTTTCTCTAAAAATGAGGGTGCTTTTTATATGGCCTTCCAAATACCGTTTCGATCCCTAACATCACTGAAGAGACATTTATTGTCGAAATCCGGATATGGTGTACTAAAGAAATATTGACACCGAATGTTTGTGGCACAACATCCTGTCCACAAGTTAACAATTTTTTTTTTTTTTTTTCTGTGACGTATTAAATTTATAATAAGATCCATTTTGTTACAACCTGTGATCAATTTTATTTGGCAATCGCCAATGGCAGTCAGCAGGGTTAAAGAACATCAGTTGTTCGACCTGTTAGTCAAATGCGTTTTGTTTAAATATACTTTTTCACTCTTTTGGTCTTTTGGAAAATGTTGTTTGTGCTGTTTTTAGACCCTTCTACAACGAAATTTGTTTGACATGCACACGTATAAAAATTGCGGTTTTTATCCAACGCAGTCATAGGTTTGAACGTAGTTTTCAATTTAGACTCGTTTATATATATATATATATATATATATATAATACAAATATTTTCAATGACCAAGCTCTACATTAGCCTGAGGATTAACAAGGTGTAGTTAAATTTAGGTTCTAGTAATAAACATAACATTATACAAAGCATTCAAAATTAAATTAAGCTATGAAATTTTGTATATCTTATTATATTACATTCCTTTATCTGTCGCCTACGTCTCGTCTACAATGAATATTCACATGAACTGCATATACATTTTCAAAGTTCTTTAAATGCCCTCCAGACGACACGAATTATAATGTTTGTTCATCCTTGATATATAATATGCATTGAAATTTCAGTTCTAAAAATAGCATTTCAACCTTGGATGATGTTTGTTTTTATACAATATGTCTTATAAAAAGAAATCAAGTAGCAGCTGTTTCTAAATGGAAAATAAAAGACCTAGACAACTGTAAATAAACGGGGAGTTTTTGAATTAATGGATATTAATGAATATAATCACAACAAAGGCAAAGATAAACGGCTGTTGTTTTTTATTTGGTCGGGTTGTTGTCTCTTTGACACATTCCCCATTTCCATTCTCAATTTTAATAAATTTTTTTAAATTCTACTTTCGAACATTAATGCAGTATACTCGTCAGATGATTGTCACAGGGGAAAATTATACTAGCAGAGGAAGCAAACAAAAAAGGGGGCACAATATACCAAAGCAATGTTCAAGCCATTAAAACAAGTAACAACGCAAAAAACAAAAAGAAACAGAAAAAGAAAAAACGAAAAACGAGGTCAAAACAAATAACCATCAACAAAACACACCTAAGGAAGCTTAGGCTATACTAACCCCACCAAAACCAGGGATGGTTTCAAGTGCAATGAAAGGGTATACCGATGAAAACCGCCCTGAAACTTCTATAAATTACATTGATAAGATAAATCAAGTGATTCAGAAAAACATGATAGTGAATTTTTTATTGACCCTTTCCGAATGAAACCATAAAATTTTGTAACCAGTTTTTAGAATGTATTAAACCTAATTTACTGAAACCTGGCAAATACCATCAAATATTTGAAGGTAAACATATTTTGACAGGAACATCAATGTTTGGCAGTGTTCCATCTATTAATATGTACTTAATTTCCCTCATTCCCAGCCCAGTAGTCAACACTTCGGTGTTGTCATGAATATCAATTATATGGTCATTTTCATAAATTTCCTGTTTACAAAACTTAAAATTTTTCGAAATACTAAGGATTTTCTTATCCCAGGCATAGATTACCTTAGCCATATTTGGCACAATTTTTGGAATTTGGGATCCTCAATGCTCTTTAATTTTGTACTTGTTTAGCTTTATAAATATTGTGATATGAGCGTCACTGATGAGTGATGAGTCTTATGTAGACGAAATGCGCGTCTGGCGTACTTAACTATAATCCTGGTACCTTTGATAACTATTGTAATTAAGCTCCTCTCACACAAAAATACATGATGTGGTTATATTGATCTCTGGTCCTTTATTCTGTTTGTTTGTTGGTTCCTTTGTACAATCGTCTGTATGTGACTCTGCCTCCGTCTCACGCTTTACATACTTAAAACTTTTTAAAAAAACGTCAAAGTGTTTTTTCTTCTTTAGTTTGTACAGCTTCATCTTTACAGATAAGCTCATTAGAATGTCAGCTCAAATAACAAGGTTATCTTTGCATCAATGCTCTTCAACTTTGTACTTGTTTGGCTTTATAATATTTTGATATGAGCGTCACTGATGAGTCTTATATAGACGAAACAATCCTGGTACCTTTGATAACTATTTGCATGAAATGAATTTTCTGTTTCATACAATAAGTCTTAAAATACCAGTCTATAGAAAAAAAATACTATGTATAGACAACTATAAACAGACGGAGGTGTTTGAACGAATACAATTTTATCCTCGCAAACAGAAACGTAATTCAAAAACGAAAAAGGGTACGACCTGATTTATGTACCAAAACAATGGGCGAAAAACAAATATGAAATATAGCAACAAACAATAACCACTGAATTACAGGCTCTGGACTTGGAACAGGCATATAGATAATTGGGTTAAAAATAATTAACACACAAACCCTCATGTTACCTGGGACAAATATGAGTTCTTTAAGTTTATCTTTCTTTTTATGGTCACAAATAATATACACATGTATTTTTAAATGTGCATAGCTGGTATTTGTATTATTGGCTTACACCATTGAAAATATAAATACAAACGGACTTGATAACAATGTAAGTGCATGCTTAGTCATTTTTTAATAAACAGTTGTGAATACTTTAGTTGATTTAAATAAAAGAAAGATTAAATATAATGAGATAAAATAGCAAATGAATTACAACTTGATGTTTCATAATGCATATTGAAGAGGTAATGTTTCGTGTGATATTTTGTAGTATAATAAGTTTCACATGGATAATAAAATGTTGGTTTCAGTGAACATATTTCGAAATAACCACCAGAGGTCTTCATTTAAGGAATAATTGATGCAAGCTATACTTTATTGTAGTTTTAACATTGGTAGGCATTATATTCGTGACTGATTTTGTCCGGGCGATAGTGAGGGCTAAAATAACACGTTTGGGCTGTCCTGTTCAGGATACTTCGTCTTATTTCACGAACGCTTTCAGATGAATGGTTTTTTTAGTGTTGTCAACGGTTAACCGGTTAACCGGTTAACCGGTCGAACGACCGAATACTGAATATCAAAAACGCTAACCGGTTAACCGGACTTTTTTCAATTTTGATAGATTTGATATAAATTTGTTTAGAAATCAAAAACAAGTTATGTTTTATTTTTTTTTAAATATCGTCGTGATAGGTCAATTGTGCAGTATATTGATTGCTATTGTTAATCCTAAAAACATAAAATTAATTAATGCTCGGGGCATGTTCTCAAAGAAACATCATTAGTTTCCTTTTTTTTTAAATCAGTAATGCGATTAGATTTTACTAATTACTATATTATTTCGTTTTTGATCTAATATTGTGTAAACCTACATCTGAATGTGCAACATCCTTAGTGCAAGGCTTTGTCTTACTTTAAACGAAATGCTAACTCAAAAATTGTGAAATCAATGTGTACGTGATAGTACGAATAACATGCTTAAAGAAACAACCAAACAACGAAACATGTCGTACGGTGACCTATAGTTGTTCATTTATGTGTCATGTTTGTCTCTTGTGGAGAATTGTCTCATTGGAAATCATACCACATCTTCTTTTTAATAGTTAATCAAGTCAAATTGAAACACACCACATTATTTTCGGAGGCAACAAGAGAAAAGGAAAGAATAATCGGTTTCAGACATAATCAATTCTACGAGATCAAGAAGGTTTTTTTATTTTTCAATCTGAAGTTGGTACAAACGCCATAACTGATACGGTGTATTCGATTATTAAAAGTCAAACTTCGCCAGTAATCCTCACAGACAAGCCTTATAATGCCAAAGGACAACCTTCAATTCCATAAGCGTTAATTTATGACTTGGATGAAAGGTTGTCAAATTGACACTCATAACAAATCTCATCTAAGTGTAGGGTACTATTGATAAGGCTTTCAAACGTCAAATTAAACTACCGGTTAACCGGTTAATCGGTCGAACGATTATTCTAGTAACCGGTTAGGAAAAAGTGTACAATTTGACAACACTGATTTTTTTTATAGAGAATTACGTATCGAGCAACATTATCCCATTGAAATCAGTGACTGAGAGCCTATAGATTGTATAGCTCTACAAGAAAATAGATTTCTTTCATTTTCGTATAGCTCATTCTCAGTTGATCCAAGCCAAGCATTTGTGTTTATACCAGGAGTTAATCTAGTGAGTGCTACTTCATTAAGAAAAAAACTATGAAAAAGATTTAAAAGATACAAAGGGATAATTCATGAGTCGGTAGAATTGACAGCATAATGACAATAAAATAAAAGACGAAGTAAATGGTACTAGCGCGCGGTTATGTTTTCCTTTACTAAATGGTCGCTTTAATGAATTTGTTTGCCTTAAAAGATGTAGACGAAAAAATCTCTTTGAGAATCCATTTGCTGCCTTTGAATTTCGAATTTTGAATCCTAATGGTCTTGTAGCTCAAAACTAAACTGTCTTTCCAAATGGCTATCTGAAAATCCGGCATAATTTTGTTTAGTCGCATACATTTCACTTACATTTGATATATTTCACCTACATTTGATATATTTAACCTACATTTGATATTCAGATATACAAAACTTGAATTCATTTTTAGTATGCCCGCTAGGTGTCAAGTGGTACCCATGGTATATTACACTCGTTGACATGTTAGTTATAAGAATACAATTCAACCTTCTCTATAATTCTGTCCTTTTTCTTTGCTTCGACGACGTATGATATTTAGATAAACAACATACATAACTCTCATTTATTAAAAGATTGTCCCCTTAGGGATCAAATGGTATGCTGTTAGTTTACCCTTAATACTTTACACTCATAACAATATTAATTCTAGTAAACTATTCAAACTATGTCGCAAAAAGTTGTTGTCTACTTATACAATTTGTCTAAAGGAATAAAGAAGCGGCTGTGTTCAGAGGGGAAAAACTAGATCTAGATAATTTTAAACAAATAAGGACGTATAAACACACCGAATAGAATCATCTCACAGACAAATAGCAACGGTCAATACTAAAGATTTAGCTTACGTAACATGTATAGATTTGCATTTGTGTTTCTGATAATAACTTTATCAGATAAGGGCAAACTGATCTTTGAGCTGATGAAGTCAGTATAAAAAAATAGATTTCGTTATTCTCTTTCTTGGCAATTTGGTTGCAACAATATGTTTTGGGGTTAAGAATGTAAAACTAAATAAAATTGTCAGTAAAACTATGTTAACGCGTACACGTTGTTACAGCTGTTCGGTTGTATTAATGAATTTCATTTCCCTGAAAAATTGTTGCGGATCGGCGATGCATTGTAACGTGACGTCATTGTCTAATATTATCGAATATCAGGTCCTGTCCATGATATAGAAAGTTAAACTGTTACACATTAAATTGGTATCTTGATAATTGAGTAAAAAGATTTGGACATGAATGTCTAACTTTTCTGGAGCAGCTTATATCAGTTCTGACTATACGGAGATGTTTTTTAAAGGTCTAGTTGTAAGTCAAAATGTCACAAAATAAACTGTGTAACTAAGAAGTTAGCAACACACAAAGAAATTAGAGGATTACTTTGTAGGCTTGCATGAAGAGTTATCTGTTTTTATTAAAACTTTTGTAAATTGAACTCATCAAATATGTAAATTTTAATAACAGGTTATTTAAAAGAGGGAAACAAATCTGAACGATGACTTATTTTTCGTTAAAAATAAAGAATGATAAATAGTTCGTTACATAGATTATTTATGAGGCAAAAGTAGTATACCGCAGTTCGAAATTCATAAATCAATTGAGAGAAAAAAACAAATCCGGGTTGCAAACCAGAACTGAGGGAGACACACCAAATAAAAGAGGAGAACTACGACACAACAGAAACACACCATTAAAATGTAAGACACACAGAAACGTACTATAATATAACAATGGCCATTTTCCTACTTGATACAGGACATTTTAAGAAAAAAAGTTGTGGGTTGAACCTGGTTTTGTGGCTAGCCAAACCTCCCGGTGCAATGGAAATCTTACAAATGACACTAAAATGACAAAATTACATGACAGGACTTACACTAAAGTGCAACAAAAACAAAGGACAATGTAACTCACACAGAAAAATTAATTATAAGATAACAATTGTCATTCTCCTCACTTGGTATAGGATATTTTAAGAAAACATGTTGGGGGGAACCTGGTTTTGTGGCTGGCCAAACCTCCCGCTTTTATGGCAATGTTAAATATAACAACATTAAAATGACAATATTTCATAAGGTAAAATCTGCCTTCATGAAGCACAGTCTAGACCACTAATCAAAAACACGTAAACTTACTTCCCAATAAGAACAACCATATAATACAGCAATACACCACACGCTCTGCTTTTTGAAACTCGACAAACTGAGGAAGTTTAATATAGAATTGCAATATGTATTTTCCTTTTCTTTTTTTTTTTTCGGTTTTATTTCAATATTCAGCTGTCCGATAAAATAGCTTTTTTATATTTTCATTAAAAACTATTGGCCATGTAAACATTTCTTTAATACCTTTATTCGACGAAATATGAGGAATCTTACGTAATGCCTTGAAAGGTTTTCCTTTCATTATCGTTACCTGATTGTCTATGTTAGATCTGGTTCACAAACATACGTGATTGTTTATGATCTAATTTTTCTACGTCGTTCTAATTTTAAGAGTTTCCAATTTAAAACGGATGCATTTTGTTATTCAAACATTTTAAATGAAATTCATGTCAATTACAGACTTAATTATTTGTTGAAGACTTTGATGTAATAATAGGCACCTTAATAACGTTGTTATGACAGATAATTTTCGTTTGAGGCATATTCGTCTTTTTTTTTTGTCAACATCAATTCATGCAATTTCGTATTATGAACTAGATTGTATTGTGTAATTCTGTAGAAGAGGTTTTTACTGCAAATTTCAAGCCTAAACTAAGTTTTTTGCCTGTCCTATTTCGGAATTTTTGTCTCAATTCCTATAATTCTTCCAAACCGTTTCACATCGAACGTACAAGACAACAGTTACTAGAATAAATACGTGTCGTGCGACAAAAATGTGTGCCATACATTTTCAAACATTGTTATTGCCAAAAGTACTGAAAATTAAATATGCTTTATTAATATTTCATAATTTTGCTAACAATCTTGTACCATATGTTTCACAGAACTCGAAATATAGGATAACGCAGACAAATTCTAGTTATGTTGCTTTGATAAACGATATTCTCCGTAAGAGTGAATTTCCAAGACATATACACATTTAACTCTACCGGGAATAAGATTACGATATTTTTCAACTGTTAATTCTAAGTATACATAAGTCACGAATTTGTGTTTTATATCAGGATTTAATCCACTTTTAGATTTTTGCACAATAACAACAATATATGTTTATAAAAACAAAGAGTCGGAATAAACAAAGGGGAAATTCAAAGATCATAAGTTGGAAGAATTCATAACACTATGACGAAGACGAAACACGACGTTCATGTGTCTAGCGGCAGAATAATGTTCATGGATTTCTTGTAAGTCTGTATTCCTCGGTCGTGTTGCCGGTAATACTGCTATGTATTTGGTCGTTTGTCCTTTTTACCTATTTTATCTATACCTGGTTTATTTTTTCAATATGTTCTTATTTAATTGTTAAGTACTTTCAGTTTTCTCCCCGAGGTAATTGTCAGCCTAGTAGCAGTCAGCACTAAGGGCATGACACAATTGACGAGTTCCTTATGATTCACTTATTTGTCAGAGCATAAATTCTTTCTGAGCGCTATCTTTACCTGTTTTACATGGCCTTAGTCTGATTTGGCACAACTTTTTGGAAATATTAATTTTGAATCCTTGTGCTCTGATAAGTCAAACTTGCATTGTTTTATCTGCCTAGTAATCGTATTCTTGTCCTTACATAAAATATCTTTTTTGCGACTATTTTCCTGAAATTAAATGTCCATAAAATATGAAGAGGAAAATTCTACTCAACGCATATGTGACCTTTGTCAGAATTGGCAGAACTTTTTGGATATTATGGTTTCTAAATATTTCAGGTTTGGAATTATTTTATTTGACCTGCAAACTGTTGCGATTCGAATGCCAATGCATTAGTTTGAGACGAAACGAACGTTTTGAGTACTAGTAGTAAAGAATTATAATCATGATATTTTGGTGACTCTTTAGAAAACCATAAACTCTTCACGTGATCTGGTCTGTTGTTTCTGTATGCCGGTTGTCCTTTATAAATTTGTAGAGATAAAACAGTAGATCTTATGTATTTTCTGTAAATTTAATTCCTAACTTTGAAAGTACGAACGTTTTAAAGTCACGATCACAAATTGTTTTACGAATATGTGTCAATATGTTTAGCAGTTTTTGGTCTTTAAATACTACAATACGCGTCTAATTTGTAACCTTCTTATTATGTACTAGTCTCGATTTTAAAATTTTGACTGAGTGTTTATTCGCATGAAGGGTGATGCTTGGATTGCAAAAGATGAGGGTCCTGACGAAGCAAACGTCCATCTGTTGGCTCAGTTTTTGTTAGTTACCTAGATTTTACATTTCAATCGATTTTTGAGTTTTGAACATCGGTAACAATACTATCTGCTAAGAGTCTTGAATATTTTGAACTTTACCTATATATTACAATATTTTCTATGGATGAACGTCATATGATGTTGTCTAGAATTGTTTTCATTTGTTATTGTGTTGTTAATTGCTGTTCCGGGCTTGTCCTCTTTAGATTTAGTAATTGTGCATTATTATAAGATTGATTTATTGACGTTTGCTAAATTCCCCGTTACAATTAGATTAATTCGATTAAATTAAACAGATATAGAACGCTTAAAAGGTTCATTTGCGAAAATATAGTTTTGAGAAAGGAATTATCTTCATTTGGTGACTCAAAATTTTACTTTCTTTCTAGTGGTAGTTTACATTTGGAGCACGTTTTGCCTACCATTCTGGAGCACCTGAGATCAATCCCCAGTTTTTGGTGGGGTTCGTGTTGCTACGTCTTTAGTTTTCTATGTTGTATCTTATGTCCTATTATTTGTCTCTTTGTCTTTTTCATTTTTTGGCCATGGTGTTGTCAGTTTGTTTTCGATCTGTGAGTTTGGATGTCCTTCTGTTATCAAAAATTGCATCCTGAACATACTATATCTTTTCAATATACAATTGGTTTTTATTTAAACTTGTTTTATGCCTTATAAATTTAATCTTCAATATATTCATATTTAATCAATTTTTTAGGTCTATGCAATAGTATTTGTTTTTAAATCTATAGTCATGATAGTTACGTTCAAAAACCAATGACTGAGTAATAATGAAAAGTGAATGATTTCTTTACTGCTAATGAAGATCTATTATTATAGTCTGTCGATTGATTTTCATTAAAACAGATTCAAGTTTCACTGCTTGATATATAATATTGTAGAGGTCAAATGTTTGCAGGAACAGTAATTCGTTTAAACTTACTTGGTTTCTTAATCGAATGGTTTGTATGTTATAATTTGTAGTCTGTTAAGACAAAAAGTTAAGATAAAAGGACTTGAGCAATACGTATTCAAATAATTAGTGAATACTAACATGTTTGACCAATTAACAGGAATATATTTCGTCAATATACAATTTATATTCAGCAAGTTGCATAAAAATACTTGTTTCTTATAACTAAATTTTATCTTTTCAGTATATTCGTTTTAATCATTTATTTTGTCAATAGTTATGCAATAGTTTTTATCAATTAGACGTGATTTTAAAAGTTCAAAACACCAGTAGACATTGATTATAAGAAATGTGATTGATTTCATTTATTTGCTTTGAAGATCTAAAAATAAGATGCGAGATTTCCTTAAAACATGATTCAGGTTTCATGCTTGATTCAAATTGATAGTCAAGTTAGCAAAGAACTAATGTGAAAAAATGATTGGTGTATTTAATGCAATGATGTGAGATAAGATTTGTTTGTAAAGATATAAAGTATAAGATAAAAAATATAAGCAACACGTGTTTAAAAAGGTATGAAAATTAGTGGCCTTTCTAAACATGGTTTTAATGTACTATTGGATATTTAAGTGTGTTCCTGTAATATTTGAACCATTGTTAAAATTCATTGACTCTGTTTGTGTACTTGAACATACATTAATCTATTAAGCATGTTTGTATATAATCAAACGTTCAATACTAATAACATAATGACCGATTTGAATCTCATTGCAATTGTGAGCTGACGAAAAGTATATTTATTGGTAGAAATGGTAAGAAATCTCGAATGCCCATTGTTACACTTCAAGGTCCATTGTGTTTTCGTCTTGTGTAAGATTTATAAATTAGCAATAAAAATAAAAATTTAAAAAGGGACAATAGAGATTACTTCATGTGTGGTGTAATTTTATATAACAACTGCACAATTATGCAACATATTTCATAGATAGAAAATTATGCATTATTCATGGTCTTCAGGGGGAACATTGCGTTGCAGACATGATCACATGTAATTGCTGATTATTTTTTCCCATAACTCATTCCATAATGCTCTGCTGTTACATTAATGTTGTATTCTTCGAGACATTTATGTACTTTCTTTGTAACAGTTTGTCAGACGGGTATAATTAGAAAATAAATCTTTTTATGGGCTCTGTTGGTGTGAAATAAGCAATCTGTTCGTATTTACAAAAAAAAGATACCAATTTAGCCTATTGAAAGTATTCCATTATTTTGGTTCATAGTATCCTTTGGAAATTCAGGATGCCAGGTTATGATATGACCGATATAATGTCTGTGTTAGTAACAATTTCCACCTCTGCACCTAGATAGGAACAGGCACCCAAGCGTACGACGGACTGGTCATAGTGGATCTGATCATTTTATTTCCGCAACACTTGATATCACCAATCTTGGTTTTTTTGATGTTTTTTGGACTTCATAGTTGTTCAGTTTAAATCCTCGGTAAATTGATGTTAGTTGGTTGCTGTTTGTTGATTATTCTTTTTGGTCATGGAGTTGTCTTTTTTCATTAGACACATGCATGTTATTTTTCTTTGTTTGCTTATAAATACAAAAATATTGACAATTTATGAACCAACCCAATGCATTGTTGATTTGCAAACTTGTTATAATCGCATCAATCAAATAGCTTCGACACTAGTTGCGAGGAAATTCGACAGAAATGAGTAATAAAAAGACGGACGTGACAGACGGGGTCCATATTATACTGCTTTGAGAGAATATATACACAAAAGAGCGAGACAAAGCTTTCAAAATGAAATGGAATTAAGTGAAGTGATGCAGATAATAAACGCTTAACTATATTAGTGTATCACATTTATGTGTTAGGTATTTATTGTAAAGGAAATATAGGTAAATTAAAATGTTTATATGTAAATTTCACTATCAGAAATTGTTAATATTTAAATAACTGCTGGTTTTGTTATAGAAGAATAGATGTACTGAATAATGGTAAATGAGATATAATTAGCAACGTTAGTGCATATCGAAACATTTAACTCAAAGACATACGTACCAAGAAAACCTACAAAATATTATGACGACCAATCTATAAAGTTCCTGGACGTGAGATACGTGATAGAAACAAACAAAGATGTATTTGTCTAGGAAAGTTGTTGTTGCACCTGACGAACTAAACAAAATAATTACCTCAAACAAATTTGAAAACCAAAAACAGGAGATTAGTGTTTAATGGACCTTTATTGTCTGGGGAAGAAGATTAGTGCACCATATGAGCAAAGCAAACTAATAAATCGTACAATATTTGGAAAACCAAAACAAAGAGATCAGTTAGAAGACTGTTTATTCGACCTCCTGAACCCAGCAAAAATATTTACTTTTCCTATAAGAGTCAATTCAGGAAACATTAAATATTATGGTTATCAGATAGCAATAAATTAGATCCGACTTGTTTTTATAATATACTATCTATTGATATAAGTAAATGTCCTAATAAAGTCTGTCTTGTAAAGTGTTGGTACAATAAATATTCGACATATATTATTTTTATTGTATTTTTTCTATTAACCACGCTGATGAAAGTGATTTGATTAATCCATCATGTATGTGTCTTCTAGTATAAACGGTTATCAAGCGTTATATTGATTGATTGATTGATTGATTGAATAATGGATGAATTATCACAGCATATTAAAAAAGAAATTAGAAAAAAAGACCTATCAAAACGCATTCCAATGTAACACTGCTTTTTTTTAAGGTCAGTTTCATTAGAAAGAAGATAATAATATGCATGGCATTCTTAACTCCGACGGCATCAATTGGTGATGTGATAGTAACAAGTTCGCGTTAACTGGCTCCGATTACGCGTCGCCAGTAAACTCAAATTGCGACTATCAAATTACCAATTGATGCCATCGGAACTAAAAATGCAAGACAGTTATCTTCTAAAATACATGTTTTGAAATAAACCTCAAATACCTTTTTATGGACAATATGAAGATAACGTAAGTAAAGCTGTCAATTAACAATTTATTTTTTTTCTTCTCAAAAACAGCAAACAAACCATCTTAATCATGTTAATGTATGGCTTTTTCAAAATTTCTTACGTTTTCAGTGATTAAAAAATCAAGAATGTATCAACAAAACAAATGACACAGTAAATGTACAGACTGCAGCAATTACTAAGGGAGTCCATCTTTAAAAATACTAAAACTATTATTTTACTTTGCGTTGTACAACATATTCATGATGAAATTTCATAATTCAAAAATGTCAACGAGTAAGTGTATTTACAAGAGTTGACTAATGACCCGAAATGTACTTTAGAACAACATCAACAAGAAAAGAATGATAATTTTACTTTTCGCAACTTTGAGCGCGGCTCACAATTAAGTACTAGTACCTCTACTTAGAATGCATTTCAAACCATCGGTGGCATAGGGGAAGTTCGTTGTTGATTTGACAGTATTTCAACTTTCACTTTTATTGTATAATGATAAAGTACTTCTTTTGAGTTTGGAGACCATTCACATTATATAGAGGTTAACAATAAAAGAAAAATGATCGTGGTTTTTTCCGAAGATTTTTAACCTTTCAATGTTGTTCGGTCACAGGGTGGTAGAGGTTATAATTATTAGTAAATAAACGGATTCTATCTTCGCAATGTCCATGTTTTCTATAGAAACTGATATTGAATAATTTTTTTTAAAACCTCGTTGCTTTTCTCCCTGATAATAAGTCTTCTGTAACATTTTTGTATTTTCTTGTAAGAAATGTCGTTATCGATTCGTGCAATAGAATATAAACAAAAGAGGGATATATGATAGAAATTCTGGATGCCTTGAGTTTTCATGAACTCTACTCTTTGTTAACACGTCTTACGTCGAATTTTACCTTTAAAAGTTAGACAAAGCGTTGAGGATTCGTTAATAAGAATATAAAACTCACGTTGATAAATAAAATCATTTTGGTTTTAAATAATAACGGTTTGGATAGGATCAATGCATCTTACAGTTTCGTGCATTGTACGTTATTGTGATTCTATTATCTTATTTCCTTTGACGTCTATTTAGAAGAAGGAAGTAAAAACTTGTAACATTTTATATTAAAGGGTCATTATGTTTCTCTGTGTGGTGTCAAAATTGTATAGGTCACAAGTCAGCAAGCACATTAACGGGGTTGAGTTGAAATACTGTTTTGTCAATACATAATATGGAATTACTTTTTGATTTTGGGAACTATTAAAGTAGTAAAAGACATTGATATAATTTTGATGAACATGTACGCATTTAGAAAATTTAGTTTCGTCTTAGTTACTCAAAACGAATTATATAAGCAGATTCAAAAATCTGACGTCGACAAACATTGAAAATGCCTGATCCAAGTTAGGAATATAACAGTTGTTGTCCAGTCGATTGATGTGTTTTGTAATTTGATTTTGCCGTGTGATTAGGGACTTTCCGATTAAATTTTCCACGGAGTTCAGTATTTTTGTGATTTTACTTTTATACTATTGTAAAAAGTGAATAAAAACAAAAATAAAGAAATTAATTTTGAAATTTAAGACATGATTAGTAGTGACATACTACATATGTTCTGGCCAATTTTCAGGAATATACTTTTCGGAGAATATTTAAGTTTATATCTTCATATATTTTGACACCAATTGTTGAAAGCATTCATTGAACTCCGCCTTTGTTCTTAAAATATGCATTAATATTTGTTTATGTATTATTGTCATTTTGTTTATTTTCTTTGGTTACATCTTCTTACATCAGACTCGGACTTCTCTTGAACTGAATTTTAATGTGCATATTGTTCTGCGTTTACTTTTCTACATTGGCTAGAGGTATCGGGGGAGGGTTGAGATCTCATAAACATGTTTAACTCAGCCGCATTTTTGCGCCTGTCCCAAATCAGGAGCCTCTGGCCATTGTAAGTCTT
This sequence comes from Mytilus edulis, assembly GCA_019925275.1. NCBI lineage: Eukaryota > Metazoa > Mollusca > Bivalvia > Mytilida > Mytilidae > Mytilus > Mytilus edulis. Next base: position 36,273,971 of record CM034360.1, read on the forward strand.
GTATCATTTTTAATTCTAGTTTCTTGAATGTGGACAATTTGGAGTTTAATATGGCGTTCATTATCACTGAACTAGTATATATATTTATTTAGGGGGTATCTGAAGAACGCCTCTGGGTGCGGGAGTTTCTTACTGCATTGAAGACATGTTGGTGACTCTGCTGGTGTCTGTTCCATGCATGCATGGTCGGGTTGGTGTCTCTTTGACACATTCCCCATTTCCATTCTCAATTTCATTTAATCTATGTCAATTATGTGTGTTTCATAAACAAACGTCCAATACTAATAAACATATTGGTGATTGAATTAATTTCGATTGTGTGCTGGTGAACAAATATAATTTGTGGGTAAAACAAATCTCCGAATGTAAATTGTAACACTTTTATGACCACTTTATTTTTGTCTTGTGTAAGATTTATCAAATTTAATTCAAAATAAAAGAGTAAATAGAAGAATTGAAATCATGTGTTGTGTAATTCTGATCCAACAACATATTATGCAACATATTTGTCAATAATAGACAATTATAGCATTATATCAAAGTCTTCAGGGGGAGCAGTGCATTGCAGACAATGATCACATGTAATTGAAGTTTTTTTTTTGCACTGCCTCAATTTCAATAATGCTCTGTTATATTAATGTTGTATGTCTTTGAGACATTTAAGTAATTTCTTTTGTCAACATTTCTATACTTTCGTTTGTCATTTCTGTCAGACGGGTATAAATAAGAAAATAATATCTCTTTATGTGCTCTGTGTGAATTATGCAATCTGTTCGATATTTAGCAAAAATAAGATACCAATTTAGCCATGCATTGAAAAGATATTCCATTTTTTTGTTTCATAGAATCCTTTTGAAAATTTACGGACGCCAAAACAGGTTATGATTGACCGATATGGAATGTCTGTGTTATTATTAATTTTCCACCCTCTGCACCTAGATAAGGACATTGCACCAAATGCGGTACAGTACGGCTGTCACTAGTGGATCTGGATCATTTTATATTCTCGCAACACCTGATATCACCAATTGTTGTTTTTTTTGTTTTTTTTTTTACTTCATAGTTGTCAGTTTTAAATCCTCTGTAAAGACTGGTTGCTGTTTTCGTTATTTTTCTGTTTGGTCATGGAATTGTCTATTTTATTAGACACATGCATTGTTATTTTTCTTTTGTTTGCTTATGAATAAACAAAAATATTGACAAAGTTATGAACCAAAACCAATGCATTGTTGGATATTGCACACGTGTTATAATACAGCATCAATCAAGAAGCTTTTGCACGTAATTGGCTACAAAATTCGACAGAAATGTGTAATAAAGAGACAAACGCACAGACAGACGGGGTCACACCAGTATATATCACTGCTTTTAAGAGAAGACACAAAAAGAGCAAGACAAAACTTTTAAACATGAGATGGAATTGAAGTAAAAAGTAATGCAGATAATAAACGCTTAACCTATAATTATCGTGTATCACATTTTTGTGTTTGGTAAAGGAAATATAGGCCAAATTAAAATATTATATGTAAATTTATACTATCAGTTGATATGTTAATATTTAAATAACTGCCGGTTTTGTTATAGACGAAATAGATGTACTGCAATAATGGTAACTGAGATATATAATTAGCAACGTTAGTGCATATCGAAACATTTAACTCACATGTACAGAAATAAGTACCAAGAAAACCTACAAATAGTTATCAAAGGTACCAGGATTATAATTTAGTACGCCAGACGCGCGTTTCGTTTAAATAAGACTCATCAGTGACGCTCATATCAAAATATTTATAAAGCCAAACAAGTACGAAGTTGAAGAGCATTAAGGATCCAAAAACTGATGACGACCAATCTATAAAGTTCCTGGACGTGAGATATGTAATAGAAACAAACAAAGATGTATTTGTCTAGGAAAGTTGTTGTTGCACCTGACGAACCAAGCAAAATAATAACCTCAAACAAATTTGAAAACCAAAACAAGAGGTTAGTGTTTACTGGACCTTTATTGTCTGCGGAAGAAGATTAGTGCACCAGATGAGCAAAGCAAACTAATAAATCGTACAATAATTGGAAAACCAAAACAAGGGATCAGTAAGGAGACTGTTTATTCGACCTCCTGAACCCAGGAAAAATATTTCCTATAAGAGTCAATTGAGGAAACATCTAATACTATAGCTATCAGATAACAACAAATTAGATCCGACTCGTGTTAATAATAGACTACCTATTGAATCCAAGTATTGAAATAATTGAATGTCCCAATAAAGTTGGTCTGTAAATTGTTGGTACAATAAAGATTAGACAGATATTATTTTAATTGTATTTTTTCTATTAACCACGATGATTAAAGTGATTTGATAAACTGTTGACGTGTTGTGGCTTCTAGTATGGACGGTTATCAAGCGGTATACTGATTGATTGATTGCTTGATTGATTGATGAATTATCATGGCATATTAAAAAATAATAGAAAAAAAGAATTAGATAAAAGGCCTATTGAAACACATTCCAATGCTACACCGTTTGTAACGTTCAGTCTGATTGGATAGCGTAGCCAGTTTACATGAGATCAATTCACAATTAATGCTATACAAAGTACGCGCTAGCGCAGACCACGTATCACAAATTTAAAACGGATGTTTTGACGTTGTTTTCTGTCGATTTCAATAGAATGGAGATAACAATTTGTATTCTTAGCTCCGACGACATCAATGGTGATTTGATTGTAACAAATTCCCGTTTACTGGCTCTGCTTACGCGTCGCCAGTAAACTTAAATTGCGACCATCAAATCGACAATTAATGCCGTCGGAGCTTAAAATACAAGACAGTTATGTCCTAAAAATCATGTTTTGAAATAAACCACAAATACCTTTTTTATGGATAATTTGAAAATAATGTGTATAAAACTGTCTAATAACAATTTAGGTATTCTCATAAATAGAAAAAAAAACCATCTTAATAGAAGGCATTTACTCCTTACGGTTTCAATGATAAAAACAATTTCAAGAATGTATCAACAAAACAAAAGACACAGTAAATGTACAGACTGCAGCAATTACTAATAAGGGAGTCCATCTTTAAAAATACTAAAATTATTATTTTACTTTGTTAGTCTTGTATTATGTTAATTTTAGTTTCTTGTGTACAATCTGGAAATTAGTATGGCGTTCATTATCACTGAACTAGTATATATTTGTTTAGGGGCCAGCTGAAGGACGCCTCCGGGTGCGGAATTTCTCGCTACATTGCAGACCTGTTGGTGACCTTCTGCTGTTGTTTTGTTTTCTATGGTCGGCTTGTTGTCTCTTTGGCACATTCCCAATTTCCATTCTCAATTTTACATGATGAAATTTAATAATTAAAAAATGTCAACAGGTACGTGTATTTCCAAGAGGAAATATAAAAAAGAAGATGTGGTATGAATGCCAATGAGACAACTATCCACAAAAGACCAAAATGACACAGACATTAACAACTATAGGTCACCGTACCTCCTTCAAAAATGAGCAAAGCCCATACCGCATAGTCAGCTATAATAGGCCCCGATAAGACAATGTAAAACAATTCAAACGAGAACACTAACGGCCTTATTTATTCAAAAAAATGAACGAAAAACAAATATGTAACACATAAACAAACGATAACCACTGAATATACAGGCTCCTGACTTGGGACAGGCACATATAAATAATGTGGCGGGGTTAAACATGTTAGCGGGATCCCAACCCTCCCCCTAACCTGGGACAGTGGTATAACAGTACAACATAAGAAAGAACTATAAAAATCAGTTGAAAAAGGCTTAACTCATCAGATGGACAAACATACAAGTAGACGTGGCCGGGTACTTTTACATCCCGACACAAAAAGACGCAATAAACAGATCTGAGAGTACTCGCAGTTATCTGACAGCTAGTTCAAAGCCATTCACAACTAATAAAAAAATCATGCATCTAAGACTTAACAATCAATCCGTACACATCCAACATCCAATGGATTTAGTGTAAAGACGTCATAAACAGCCAGAGAAAAACATGACCGTGTGCAATGCCAAGTTACAGGTATCGACAGATTGGAGATCCATGAATATTTATATGTATATAATATACTAGTAATATTTAGTTAGCTTTTAGTTTACTGATAACAAAATCAATATTTATACCAATAGAAACAATATTCAATGATCTTATTACAGTGTTGAATAGGTAACCTTTTAGAATAAGTTTATTTAAAGGAGCGACAAGTTTAGATAAAGGCAACAGTAGTATACCGCTGTTCAAACTCATAAATCCATGGACAAAAAACAAAATCGCGGTAACAAACTAAAACTGAGTGAAACGCATTAAATATAAGAGGAGAACAACGACACGACATGGATCATTTCTAAATTTCCGGGCACGGTTAACAACATTACCGTTGGAAGTTCGTTGTTGATTTGCCAGAATTTCAACTTTCACTTTTGTTATATAATAATTTTGGTAACAATTCACATTATGATGGAGGTTTAAAATAAAAGAAAACAATGATTTGGATTTTTACTGAAGATTTTTTAACTTTTCATTGTTGTTCAGTCACAGGTGGGAAGAAGTTATAGGGAAAGTGGTACTATTTCTTCTGCCATAGTCGACAATACTAACATTTTCTAAATTTACTACTTTTTATAATAAAAACCTGGGTAAAACAGTTATGTGTGACGTTAGAACTTTATTATTCTGTTTTAAATATTGAAGCCAAATAGTATCATGACCAACTTCCAATGGAGCTTGTTTATTTTATTCATGCCCACCGTCATTTTACACAAAATTTACGAATAATTCTCTAGAAAATATTTCAATAGGTTTTTAGTTATTTACAGATAAATTTAAAAAAATATTGTAACCTTACATCCAATCAATGTTTGTTTGTTTGTGATTTGTAACACAGTGATGACTGCTGAAGCCATATTTAGAATAATTTACCGATTATATCTGTTTTGTTACGCATCGTTGTAAAAAATAACGGAATTTGAAGCGACTGTCATGAAAGTGAGAGGTTTAGCGCTATAAAACCAGGTTCAATCCACCATTTTCTACATTTGAAAATGCTTGTACGAAGTCAGACATATGACAGTTGTTGTCCATTCGTTTGATGTGTTTTATCATTGGTTTTGCCATATGATTACGGACATCCCGTTTTGAATTTTCATTGGAGTTCAGTATTTTTGTGATTTTACTTTTAACAGTGCTCCTAAGTTGATTTCCTTCACTTGCCTTGGGTACACAAAAAAGGCCAACCTATGCTGGGAAAATATAATAGTACTTTTATCCCTATACTGTGACATAAAGATATTAAGAGTTCTGATGACACCATTAATGCAATACTGGGGTATTGTGAAAACCTTGGCTATAATAAATACTTATATGTCTCCATTACTGAAACAAACATGGACCATTTCCTGTCCCTTCCTTTACAGGCTGGTTTACCTCTTTCTGTTCTTCTCTCAGTTAAGGATTAAGGTGGCTCGGGTGTCTTCCTCCATCTTGGATTTTGAAGAAGCAGATGACTTCGGTCTAGATATTTGATGAAATGTGCAAATTTTGAGAGTTGTATGTAATTTATGTAAAAGACTTTTGATATAAATATGGAAAATTGTGTGTTTTAGTTTAAACATATTTATTTATAGTGGATTGGGAAACAAGTTTTGTAACTTATATTAATCCCTTTCCACTTTGCGGGTGCGAGTGCTCCCTTGTAGCGGCATTAGCCTGCTCTTTTTCGAAATCTACAAGGTTTTCTTTAACGTGCAAGAGATATGGCTATCTCTTAACACGGGAGAGCCATTTATCGTCCCCATCCGACGGACTATCATCGTTTCCTCAAGACCATACTCGCAAATGGTGTCAAGGGAGAGCCGAAAATGCAGTCCCTGAAATTTTCATCCCAGACGGGAATCGAACCAGGAATCTTTGTGTTGGTAGTCCGATGCACTAACCACTACACCACGGCTTGTGTGTTTTATCATGATTAAAGTTGTAAATTCTCAAAAACACCTTGTTTGTGTTTCATCAGATTTTCTTCAACTTTGCCAAATGAGGGGAGATATCTCAAATAAAGTAATTTTTATTATAGAAAGTGTTATGAATTTACCTATTTTGACCTGTAGTAAGAAAACAAGTCCGATGACCCAATTTTTTCTTTTCCTTTTCTGAAAGCATGTTATAAGAGCAATCTTCTCACATTTTATCTTAAAGTTCTTATAGTATGTTTTCTTTTTAATCACACAAAATTTGAATTTCCATGCATAATCTATACAAAATCTGACAATTTTGCACAACTTGTAACGTGAAAAAGTGTCCCGTGACCCATACTTTTTAATATCTTTTTGAAAAAATGCATGATAAAAATTTCATTATGACAAGTTATCAAAATATTCTATCACTTTAAAGTAAGACGCCCTAGTCATCTTAATAAACAACATGTATCAATCATTTATGGTCTTATTTTAAAAAGAATAATAAACAGTACCATTTAAACATTAAAAACGACAGTTCCTTTCGAATTGTATTCAATTAATCAAAAACTTACAACACAAGCACAAATTCAAGATTTTTCATACTAATAACCATTCCAAGTTTTAGTGTATGCCATATTGTGGTTCAAAATTTCAGAACTTATTATAAAACCCTCTATTCTGTCTTGAGATGATAAAACAAAGATATTAGATACTTAATACATTAAATATGACAAATACTCAGCTGTAAAGTTGCATGTGTTGCCTCTTTAAATCTATGAAAAAGCTGAATTATGTCCCTTGAGAGTATTCATTCCAACAAAAGTCCTTTTAAACAGTAGGAAATGAAAAAATATATATGCTTGATATAATAAAAGATAAGAACTACAAAATGAAGCACTATTGAAATATTTGCTGCATTAATTGCCAAGAAGGTGAACAATTCTTTACACAGGATAACCATTTTTTTTTATCAGAAAAATAATGACATCACACAGGTCATTATTTTATGCCTTTTGGCATATTTCATTGAAACATGGTATCGTCCGGGTTGATTCTGAAAAAGAATGACCTGTCGTTCTGAAAGAAAATAACTCCATATAGGTATATAATTTTTCGGATACCAATGTGATACAATTAGGGAATTACACAGCAGAAATCAAATATTTCAGTTAAAAATATTTGACGCGACTTGAATTCTGGTGTTTAAATTGAATTAATTATTGCGAAAGATGAAAAGAAATACGAAAGAGGTGGGGTTTGGTGCATTTTATGCAATATGGTTCATATTGAAATCCTAGAATAGAGTTTTATATCAGTATCCATCAATTTGACTTATTATGATGACTCAACACAGTATTGGTCTCGGTGAATAGTTTTCTATTCTCGGTGATAAAAATCAAATGAACTAATCAAAAGCTTCAAAATAGTATAACATAACTGAAGTCTGGTTGATTTCCATTCCTATCATCAGTATAGGGAAATAAACTCATCATAGATACCAGGACTAAATTTTGTATATACGCCAGACGCGCGTTTCGTCTACAAAAGACTCATCAGTGACGTTCGAATCCAAAAAAGTTAAAAAGGCCAAATAAAGTACGAAGTTGAAGAGCGGTACTAATAATTCTGCCATAGACGCCTTACTAACATTTTCTAAATTTACCACATTTTATAATAAAAACCTGGGTAAAACAGTTCTAATGTGTGATGTTAGAACTTAATTATACCGTTTTAAAAATTGAAATCAAAGAGTATCATGACCAACTTCCAATGGAGCTTGTTTATGTTATCCATGCCAATCGTCATTTTACACCAGATTTATGAAGTTTGTACCCTTACAGCCAATCACAACGCTCCTAAGTTGATTTTTGATTTCCATCACCAGGCCAACCTAATGCTGGGAAAATGTAATAGTACTGATTTCCCTATATACAGTACATAAACGGATCCTATCTTCTCTATGTCCACGTTTTCAATAGAAACGGATAATGAATATTTTTTTAAACCTGGTTGCTTTCCTCCTTTGTAATATGTATTCTGTAACATTTTCGTAAGAAATAGCGTTATCGATTCGTGCATTAGAGTATAAACAAAAACAGGGATAAATGATAGGAAATCTTGGATGCCTTGAGAGTTCATGAAGTTTACTCTTTGTTAATACGTCTTACGTCGAATTTTCCCTTTACAAGTTAGAAGTAGCATTCCGGATTCGTTAATAAGAATATAATATACACGCTGTTAAATAAAATCATTTTGTTGTAAAAAAAAATAAAAATCGGAAGATATCAATGCATCTTACAGTTCCATCCATTGTACGTTGATGTGATTCTATTATCTTATTGCCTTCTCCATCTATTTGAAAAAAAAATATATTAAAGGGTAATTTGATTTCTCTGTGTGATGTCGAAATTGTATAGGTCACAAGTCAGCAAGCACATAAAAGGCAGTCGAATTGAATTGCTGTTTTGTCAATACATAATATGGAATGACTTTTTAATTTTTTTTTAACTTTTGATAGTAAAAGACATTGATATAGTTTTGATGAACAATATGAGCATTTAGAAAATTTAATTTCGTCAAGATTTCTTAAAACGAATTCTATAAGTAGATTCCAATATCTGATATCGACAAACATCTTCATATTTTAATACTGCACTTATTTAACTATTGTAAAATTTAGTGAATAAAAACTGAAATTCAAGACACGATCAGAGTGACAAACTACACATGTGTGCGCCTATTTACAAGAATATTCCCTTTGAGGACCTTTTAGGCTTATATACTCGTATTTTTAAATACCAATTGTTGAAAACATTCATTGACCTCTGCGTTTGTACTTGCAATGTGCATTTAATCTATTTCAAGCATTTGTGTACCAAAAACAAACGTTCAATGCTAATTATCATAATGGTGATTGCATTAATTTCGTTTGTGAGCTGGTAAATACCTATGATCTGTGGGTCAGGAAATCTCTTACTATAAATTTTAACACTTCTAGATCAATTTTAAGTTATTATTGTGGAACATTTATCAAATTGCAATTTGATACAAAAGAGTAAATAGAAGACTTAAAATCAAGTCTTGTGTAATTCTGTTCCAAAAACTTCACATATTGTGCAACATATCTGTCAATAATAGACAATTATAGCAATATATCATGATCTTTAGGGGAAACATTGCATTACAGACAATGATCACATGTAATTGCAGAATGTTTTTTCTCTACCTCAATTCCAATAATGCTCTGTTGTATGTCTTTGAGACATTTACGTACTTTCTATTGTAATCATTTCTGTCAGACGGGTATAAATAAGAAAATAATTTCTCTTTGTGGGCTTCGTTGATGTGATTAGTGCAATCTGTTCGTTTTTCAGCAAAATAAGATATTCTATTTTAGCTATTGAAAAGAAAATCCGTTTTTTTAGTTGAAAGCATCCTTTCGAAAGTTAACGGACGCCGACAGGTTATGAATGACCGATATAGTATCCTCTGCACCTAGATAAGGACATCGTACCGAATGCGGCTCGTCACCAAATGTTTATTTTCCTTTAGCAACAGTACGGCTATCCCTAGTGGATCTTTTATATTCTCGCAACACTTGATATTCTCAATCGTTTTTGTTGGACTTCAAATAAGTCAGTTTTAAGTCTCATGTGAACTGTTGGGTAGACTTGTTGGGTTTATTTTGTGTTTTTTGTTCTGTTTGTTCATGGAATTGTCTATTTCATTAGACACATGCTTTGCAATTTTTCTGTCGGTTGCTTATTAAAAAATATGGATTGATAAACTAATGAACCCAACCCAATGCATTGTGGAATATTGCACACTTATAATAATCCAGCATCATCAAGAAGCTTTGACACGTAGTTGGCGAGAAAACTTCGACAGAAATGAGTAATAAAAAGACGGACGCACAGACATACAGGATTACACCAGTATATATCCCTCCTTTTGAGAGAAGACATAAAAATGCAAGACAAATAGTTTTAAACATGAGATCGAATTTCAGTGACAGTGTACTATGTAATTCAGATAATAAACTAAACACTAAACCTATTACTATTGTGTATCCCATTTGTTTGTTTTGTATCTTTTCGTAATGGAAATATCGGTCAAATCAAATTTTTTATACGTAAACTTCCCCTATCAGACAATATGTTAAAATTTATATAACTGCCTGGTTTTGTTAATAAGTTTAATAATAAAAACATAAGTTTACATAAGTTTAATAATAAAAACTAGCCATTTAGTGATAATAGCATACGCATAATTGACCATTTAATGATAAAAACATATGCATAATTTATTTTAATATGAAGTTTCATATGACTTTAAACATTTAACTCAAAGAAATAATTACCAAGAATACCTAAAAAAGACTGATAAAGTTCCTGGACGTGAGATACGTAATAGAAACAAACAATAATTTATTTGCCTAGGAAAGTTGTTGTTGCACCTGACGAACCAAGCAAAATAATTACCTCAAACAAATTTGAAAACAAAAACAAGAAATTAATGTATCGGACCTTTATTGTCTGAGGAAGAGGATTAATGCACCAGATGAACCAGGCAAACTTATAAATCGTAAAATAATTGGAAAACCAAAACAAGGTATCAGTTAGAAGACTGTTTATTCGACCTCCTAAACCCAGGAAACATATTTTCCTTTTCCTATAAGAGTCAATTTAGTAAACATTCAATACTATATTTATCAGATAGCAATAAATAAGATCCGACTCGCATTGTATTGAAATAAATGAATGTCCCAATAAAGTCGGTCTTGTAAAGTGTTGGTACAGTAAAGATTTGACAGATGTTATTTAAATAGTATTTTTCTATTAACCACGCTGATTAAAGTGATTGACGTGTTGTGTCTTCTTGTATAAACGGTTATCAAGTGGTATATTGATGTTGATTGATTGATTGATTGATTGATTGATTGATTGATTGATTGATTATTATTATCAGAACACATTAACAAAAATAGAATTAGAAAAATAGAATTTGAAAAAAGAAAAAAAAATTAAACTTAATTTGCGACCATCAAATCACCAATTTTTGCCGTCGGAGCTTAAAAAACAAGACAGTTATCTCCTTAAAACATTTTGAAATAAACCTCAAATACCTTTTATAGACAATAGGAAAATAATTTACGTAAAACTGTCAAAGAACAATTTAATTTTTTCTCAAAAATAGCAAAACATTCATCGTAATAGTAGGCATTTTTAAACTTCCTTACGGTTTCAATGATACAAAAATTCAAGAATGTATCAACAAAACAAAAGACACAGTAAATGACACTACAGCAATTACTAAGGAGTTCATTTTTAAAATACTAAAACTATCATTTTGCTTTGAGTTGTATTACATATACATGATGAAATTTCATAATTCAAAAATGTAAAC
>CM034360.1:36285466-36303590 GCA_019925275.1 Mytilus edulis
TTCAAAAATGTAAACGAGTAAGTGTATTACCAAGAGTAAGTTGACTAGTTAACTGAAATGTACTTTTTCGCAACTTTGAATGCAGTTCGAAATCAAGTACCTCTGCTTAGAATGAATGCATTTCAGACCATCGGTGGCATGAACTTCCGTTCGTTTTTGATTTGACAGCATTTCAAGTTTCACTGTTGTTATATAATAATAGAGTACTTCTTTTGAGTTTGGAGACCATTCAAATTTTTATGGAGATTGAAAATAAATGAAAACAATGATAGAGATTTTTTTGTTGTTGTTTAGTCACAAGTGGGAAGAGGTTATAGTTAACAGTAAATAAACGGATCCTATCTTCGCTATGTCCGCGTTTTCAATAGGAACGGATATGAATAATTTTTAAAAGACCTGGTTGCTTTTCTCCCTGGTAATACGTCTTCTCTTACATTTGCGTATTTTCTTGTAAGAAATGGCGTTATCGATTCGTGCATTAGAATATAAACAAAACAGGAATAAATGATAGAAAACTCTGGATGCCTTGAGATTTCATGAACTCTACTCTTTGTTAATACGTCTTACGTCGAATTTTACCTTTGCAAGTTAGAAGTAGTGTTTCGGATTCGTTCATAAGAATATAATATTCACGTTGATAAATAACACCATTTTGTTTTAAAAAAATAATGAATCGGAAGATATAAATGCATCTTACAGTTTCATGTATTGTACGTAATTGTGATTCTATTATCTTATTTCCTTTACCGTCTGTTTGGAAGAAGGAAGTAAAAACATGTAATATTATATATTAATTAGTAATTCAATTTATCTGTGTGATGTCGAAATTGTATAGGTCACAAGTCAGCAAGCACATTAAAGGGAGGAGGATTTTATGGCTTCTTTGTCAATTCAGATAATGGAATGACGTTTTGATTTTTTGGAAACTTTATAATAGTACACGACATTGATATAATTTTGATGAACAATATGCGCATTTAGAAAATTAAGTTTCGTCAAGGATACTCAAAACTTATTCTATTAGCAGATTCCAAAATCTAATGTCGACAAACATATTTATATTTTAATACTGCACTTTTATACTATTGTAAAATTTAGTAAATAAAGACCAAAATAAGGGAATTAATTTTGAAATTCAAAGCACGATTAGTAGTGACATACTACACATGTCTGAGCTTATTTACAGAAATATGATCTTGGGGATCTTTAGGTTTAATTCTCTGTATATTTGGACACCCATTGTTGAAAACATTGATTGACCTCTGCCTTTGTACTTGAAATATGCATTTAACCTATGTCCATTATCTCTGTATCATACACAAACGTTCAATACTAATAAACATTATGGTGATTGAATAATTGCGTTTGTGAGCTGGTGACCAACTATAATTTGTGGGTAAAGAAATCTCCGAGTGCAAATTTTAATACTTCAAGTTTCATTTTCTTTTTATCTTGTGTAAGATTTACTAAAGAGGGACAAAAGATACCAGAGAAATAAAACTCCTAGATTAATTGCAATTTAAATTAAAATTGTCAATAGAAGACGTAAAATCTTGTATTTTGTAATTCTGATCCAACAACTACATATTATGCAGTATATCTGTCAATGATAGACATTAATAGTATTATATCATGGTATTCAGGGGGAACATTGCATTGCAGACAATAATCACATGTAATTGCAGAAATATTTGTTTCGCTGCCTCAATTCCAATAATGCTCTGTTGTTATTATTAATGTTGTGTGTCTATGAGACATTTATGTACTTTCTTTTGTAAACATTTCTGTAAGACGGGTATAAATAAGAAAATATCATCTCTTTATGGGCTTCGTTTGTGTGAGAATGCAATCTGTCCGTTATTCAGCAAAATAACATATACCAATTTAGCTATTGAAAAGATATCCACGTTTTTTAGTTGAAGGCATCCTTTCGAAAGTTTACGGACGCTTACAATTTATGAATGACCAATATTGAATGTCTGTGTAAGTTACAATTTTCTAATTTACTGTTTGCAATAGCATTAATTGTTCTAAATAATAAGGATGTTCTTATCCCAAGCATAAAAACTTAGCCGTATTTGACACAACCTTTTTCAACTTTTGATCTTCAGTGCTGTACAACTTTGTACTTTTTTTCGCTTTCGATCTTTTATATCTGGGCGTCACTGGTGAGTCTGGTGTGGACGAGGCGCGTTTTTGGCGTATTAAATTTTAAACCTGATGCTTTTTGTTATTCATTAATCATGTGTTTCTTTGTCTAATACATTCTCCTATTTATTTGTATTGTAGTCCTGTAATATTATGTTGTCATTTCAATGTTATATTTAACATGCCATTAAAGTGCGAGGCTTGACATGCCACAAAACCAGGTTCAACCCACCATTGTTTCCTTTAAAAATGTCCTGTACCTAGTCAGGAATATGGCCATTGTTATATAATTGTTCGTTTCTGTGTGTGTTACAATTTAACGTTGCGTCGTTTGTTTTCTCTTATTTTTGAGTGTAAATTGACATTGCAATAAGACGTGTCACGGTACTTGTCTTTCCCTAATTCATGTATTTGATTTTGATGTTATATTTGTTATTCTCGTGTGATTTTGTCTGATGCTTGGTCCGTTTCTGTGTGTGTTACATTGTAGTGTTGTGTCGTTGTTCTCCTCTTATATTTATGCGTTTCCCTCAGTTTTAGTTTGTTACCCCGATTTTGTTTTTTGTCCATGGATTTATGAGTTTGAACAGCGGTATACTACTGTTGCCTTTATTTATCACCACCGGACTGGAATCTCTGCTGGTGGACAATCTATCCCCGAGGATTCTACCAGTCAGGTAGCCTAACAGCATGAAAACTAGTAGAACAATGAATATTATACTGGATGATACGACGCCCAGGATAAAAAGGTGTCAATCGGCTGTTGTCTAGGACACAACAACACCGATTTTATCAGGTGTCCCCAGGATCATCTTAAATGATGTTATGAAAATTACACATGTGCAGTCTTCTGAATCCTCATTGTACTATAAAAATTCAGACAAGTTTGAATATATTCGGCCTTGTACTGTTCAACTTTCAGATATTTTAGATTTCAATGACAACCATCAATATTGCTCTATTTCCAAATGTAACCGTAAAAATTGTAAAACCTGTGATATACTAATAACTGATACCCACTTTCAAAGTAATTTAACCACAAAAAGTTACAATACACATAGTCATGAGGATTTGAATTGCACTGCTTCCAATATTGTATACGGTATTGAATGTACTCTTTGTGGATTGATCTACGTCGGGGAAACTCGACAAAGACTCAATTTTAGGATGAATGATCATCGGTCTAATGTAAATGATCCTAATAACAACAAATTTCTCTATAAACATTTCAATCAGCCTGACCATTCTATTGTTTCAATGTAAGTCCGGATTATAGAGAAAATATATCATCCAACAAATGACCCCATATTGAGTACACCATATCTAGAGATGCCAGGCCTATATTATTATAGGAAATATATTGTATTATTTGCATTTTGTTGAAAGATCTTGTCAAGACGAACATTTTAAGCCCTTGTTTTTTAAAATCCAATGTAGGGTTACGAAGTTATGAACGATTTAAGGATGGCTTTCGGTCCCCCTTTTTTCTCCAAGATGGCCGCCACTAAAATTGTGTTGATTTGAGATTTTATAGGCATATTTTGAAGCAAGTAACAAGCACTGTGCCCTGAAATACTCTAATCTAGCAGAACACACTTCACTCTTTAGGGAAAACCATTAATATTCAGCAACATATGTTTTTAAAAGATTTTTTATCAGCGTCAAACAACCTTGAATCGTCCATTCTGATATAACTGAATGGTATTGGTAGCCATGTTGAAGCATAATTTTCTACTAAATGACCCACACAATTACAGAATTGTACCAAATTCACGACCATCCCTTTTTGTGCCATCTGTATGTAAAGTGTTATTGTTGCTACTGAGCATTGCTTCTGTTGCCTGCAATTGTGCTATGATTTTTGCTTCTATAAGCATAGTTTCTGCAAATGTTTTTTTTTGGTAATCGATCAACCTTTAAACCCCCCATTTTTTCTAAAACAGTGCGAACAATTTTTTCAACATTACATACTCCAACGTTCATGGATAGAAGTGAAGCATATACCTCCCTTATAGTGTCATTATATTTCCCACCATGGAATGTTTGAACTTTTTGTGATTGCATTAAGTTTTCAATGTTTTCTTTTAATATTTCGTTTTCATTTTCCAAATATTTCATTCTGTTTACCATATCTGAATCCATCCTTATACCGGATTTTTTTATTGAGTCGACAGTTTCATTACTATTTTCTTTTTTGAGGTTTTTGTTCCGGTAATATCTCAGAAGTGCTGATTGTCCTTTATACTTTCTTTTTATGTTCTTATTTCTTTGTCTTAAATATTTCATTTCTTTTTCATGTTTGTTTTTTTCAGATGTTAGTTGTGAAATACGTGTTTGCTTACGTTTCAGTCTTTTGTTTACATTTCTTGTTGATAATTCAGACATTTGTGATAGACTATCAGTGTATTTAGCTGTTACTTTTTTATGTTCTTTTCTAATTTTGAATAACTTCAAGTTTGCACTAAATTTCTGTTGTCTTGTTTTTTCCAGTTTTTTTTCAAGGTCAATAATAATTTTTTTTTGTTCGCCAAACTTCTGAGAAGCGTTTTTGATGTAGTCTTGAAACCTTTTATTGTCAACTTTTTCTGAACTAATCCTTTTTTCATTTGAGTCAAAATTATTACACAAGGTATTTCTTTTCTGAGGGGGGATATATTGTTCTGTCAAGTAGGCACTGACATTTTGCCTATTATGTAAAGAAATCTTTGACAACTTTTTGTAAACTAATTCAATATTGCGTTTTAACCCATCAGAGTCAGGGGTGTAATTTAAATGACATAAAAATTGAACCCACAATGCAACTGTTTTGTGTAATATACTATGTTGCATTCTTACTTTTCTCAATTCAACAATAAGACCATTTGTTACATTGATTTTATTTGGTATAGAATATGGATTTTTCAACCAATCCAAACTGATACCCTCTTTTTCACATAAGGGACCAACATCTTTGAAAGCAATCCCTATGGCTTGCTCTTTACCAATAGAAAGATCTTTTTTCTTAAAAACCGATTTCATTTTGTTTCTAATTTTTCTTAGAAATACCGACACATTTACACTACTATAATTAAGATTTTCTAAAATAATAGGCATATTTTCCTTAAAAGAGAGTTCTACACTATCTTCAACTACCGCTATCACACAATGCCAAAACAGATATTATTGCCATACATTCTGCTTTAACTTGTCTAAACTCCAATCATCTAAAAAATAAGCACCAAAATTTCATAAGTTTCAAATGTACAAATGTAATATTGGTGTGCTTCTTAGTCATGCTATTATTTGTTTGAAACGTTGACCAGCAACATTTTTAAAATAACAAATAACTAGGGACCTTTGAGTTTATTGCATTTCTGATAAAGTTTTTTAAATTACATATCATTATATGCAACAATCGCAAGAGTCACCGATTAGTTGGCACTTATTTTTAAAATGCCTTTATAGTTGTCAAGATAAAACTTAAAAGGAAAGTTACTTGTTTTTTTATAAACACCATAAACATATAGGATTAGGCATCAAAGTATTGTTCCATAGAGACCACAATCGTCCAGCGATGTCTTCAATTCATCTCACCACTGACCGTCAATGTGCATAGATCATATACTGAAAAAAAACCAGAGGGACCACAAAGAAACAGTTCTAGTTAACATGTTGAAAAGTTGTATATATATATATATTTACACATTTATATATGACGTAATGAATCTGCATATTACTAAATACTGGAAAATACTAAAATAAAAGAGATGTTGAAAAATACAGTATTTATTGCTCTTTTCTTTTCATGAAATCAGACTTTGCTTATTTTTCATGGAGTTAAATTTTGCATACATATTTGTATATATCAAAATGTTTTTCGTGAATATATTTACATGGTGTAAACACATGAAAAAAGTCATTGATTATAAATATAAAAATTTATTTAATTAATATATTTGAAGCCGATAATGTTTTCAGTATAATGCTGTCATTTATGGTTACCAACTAATAAATCTGATTACGAAATATAATATAATTTATAATTAAATGTAGCTTATCTTACTATATAAAATACTAACCGGTATACATGCAATTGATGAGAAGAGAATGTATCATGTGTCTGTCAACTCCCATGCAGGATAAGTACTTCCAAACATCTGTCTCTTCTATCAGTTGGGCCACAGGCACAGGAGATGGGGATCCTGAATTTAAATTAAAACAGTCTTTAAAAGAAGTTGATACTTATATTTCAAATCTGTACTTACAACGGCAACGATTGGGCCACATTTACTATTTCTTATTTAAGTAATTTAATTCTGTATTCTGTAATAATTTAAAACAATTTTGACTTGCTTTTATAAAATAAAAGGGTGGGGACAGGGGGTTCTTACAATTCATGAATGTCATGTACATCTACAATTGTATGCAAGTGAAACACTTGAAACATATAAAAAAAACCTAAAATTTCAATTAAAATGATCTCGGATATACGGTAATAACATTTATACTAACCTATATTTACACGATCGCTGATTTCGAACGTTGTCTGTTGACGCTGCTCTGTCATGGTGAAGGGCAGTTAAAAATGCCTGAAAATAAATATGTTCCCTGTCATAAATTGTTTTAAAATAACTTTAAGTAGACTAAAATGCCATCGAGGAATTTAAAAATCGTAGTCGTTTCCAAAAAATATCAATATTTCTACTTGAAAATTATCTTTGAAGTTTTGTCAAATTCTTTTGCTGGTGAGCGTAAACAGGAACCGGAAAGCGACCTCGATTTCGCAGTAGATGGGAATCTCCGCTTTCATTGGATAATAATTATATAAACGTATGACGTCAGGAACATATTTATTTTTGACTCCAAACTAGACATCCCCAGAAAAAAAACCGTGCCGCGCAGTTCCAAAAGTCGTTCACGTAGGTTTTCTTTCGACTCGATAAAATAAAAACGAAACGATGTTCAGTAAAAACAAAGATAGTAATAGAAATAAAAATATTTTATTACAAAATTAAATGGTACATAGGAAAGATAAAAGATTAAGAAAAGGGGAAATCTGACAACAACAATGGTCATTTTCCAGTGATATCAGTCACCGGAAAACAAAATGGCGGCCAAATAACGCTAAACTGGCATCTCTACCATATCGTTTACAAAGAGAAGACTTTTGGATAAGAGAGTTGGGAACAGCCATTCACTATGGATGCAATGACAAAATTGATGGTGTAGGTATTTTGTCTAGTCCCAGGTGTAGTACCGTTAATACATTACAATTATTTAATACTTCTG
Organism: Mytilus edulis; assembly: GCA_019925275.1. Lineage (NCBI taxonomy): Eukaryota > Metazoa > Mollusca > Bivalvia > Mytilida > Mytilidae > Mytilus > Mytilus edulis. The sequence continues at coordinate 36,292,883 of CM034360.1, forward strand.
CTCGACGAAATAGAAGTCATGGTCACAGAAAATATATACCACCTGCTGTACACACCGTGACAATTGATAGTCTATTAACGTCTGTTCAAAAACCTTTAGGAATTCATCACATTAGAACTAAATTATACTCCATTCCATTGTCAAAACTTTCTTTACTATTTCAAGATGCCAAAAATACTTCCGTTACTGATTCTCGTTCTGTTTTGTATAGATTAGTTGCAATTATCATGGACATTGCTAACCATAGACTATTCAAACCCGTATCCACTACATCCAACAGTGAGGAAAAACGTTATTTTTGTAAGGTAGAATTCACCAATAAAGGTTTAGATGCTGTAAATATTAGCAATATTTTCCATCAAAATTCTGTACAAAAAACTATACCTGATTACTTCAAAAATAAAGCTACACCTGTTATTTCTTATACTTACACCAAGTCTATTGCATCCAAGATTTTCAACCACAAGAGAGTTTTAGAGGCTTTTAACCTCAAAGATACAAAATCCAAGCCTCCGGATTGCTCATGTACATCGTCAAAATACAATTACAGTTCAGCTGGTCATATTATTACTGGTGACCTTGGCATCGTTACCAATGAACAACTAAGAGAATTGTTAGTCAAGGGACCAACATATAGAATTCCCCAGCCCATCAACTGGAAAAAGAATTTCAAGTTACTGATGGATGCAGTTGACGACTATGCAAGAAAATGGGTAAAGCGCGAACCAGATGAACCAGAACTGGACACTTTGTCTGAATGGATCAAAGCTATTCGATCATGCATTCAGAGGCGCACACATAAACTACGATGTAATATGAGTACTAGTGTTTCTAACCCTTTCAAGAATCCGGAGGTTGTGGAAGCTTTATCCTCTTTGCATGACACATATGTCGTTGTTCCAGCAGATAAAGCCTCCAATAATATTGTCTTCATATGTAAAAAACATTATTTGCAATGTCTCACTACAGAGCTTGGAATTGATAAAACTACTGGTAATCCTACATATTCTTTAACATCATTTACCAAGGACGAAATTTTACAAAATCATAAATCTGTCCTTCTTTCTTTTGGTATCAACATCAAAGAAAGCGAAGAAAACTTGCCCTCATTATACTGGATACCTAAATTACACAAAACTCCATATAAAGAACGATACATAGCTGGTTCTTCAAAATGTTCGACTAAACATCTTTCTAAAGTACTGACTACTATTCTTTCTACAGTTAAAGATGGGCTTCAAAAATATTGTGAGGAGATATATTCTACCAGTGGTGTTAACCAGATGTGGATTCTCAAAAATTCCAAAGATCTACTGCTTAACCTTCGATCACAATCTTCGCAATTTTGCAGCAACATAAAAACTTTTGATTTTCCTACGCTATATACTACTATTCCCCATGCTCAGTTGAAAGATCGACTTCACCATCTCATAAAACAGAGCTTTTTCTATAAAAATGGGAATCGTAGATACAAATTTCTTGTTTTGGGTTACAATAATTCATATTTTGTGAAGAATCACACTGAATCTTCCAGAAAATATACTGAAGATGATATTATCAAAATGCTGGACTTTTTGATCGACAATATATTTGTTGAGTTTGGAGGATTTATATTTCAACAGACAATCGGTATTCCAATGGGTACTAATTGTGTACCCCTGCTGGCTGATTTGTTTTTGTATTCGTATGAAGCAGAATTCATTCAAAACCTTCTAAAAGACAAAAAGAAAAAGCACCTTGCGAAATTCTTTAATTTTACTTTCCGATATATTGATGATGTTCTATCATTGAATAACCCATACTTCAGCCAATACTTACATCTCATATATCCCAATGAACTTGAAATTAAGGATACTACTGATATTAGAAGGACTGCTTCATACCTTGATCTTTTCCTCAATATTAACGTAGATGGACGACTTCACACGAAAATCTATGACAAACGGGACGATTTCAACTTCCCAATTATCAATTTCCCATTTCTCAGCAGTAACATACCATCTGCCCCTTCGTTTGGTGTTTACATATCACAATTGATACGTTATTCACGTGCTTGTTCACACTATACGGACTTCATATACAGGAGTGTGCTACTTACGCAGAAACTTCTCCAACAAAGTTATGAGGAGGACAGATTAAAATTGACACTCCGTAAATTTTATGGACACCATCACGAATTGGTGGATCCATACGATGTGTCTTTAACCAAACTAGCTAAGGACATTTTTACCACATGGTAGATTGTGGTTTGTCATTATGTCGTCTAATCTGTTAATTATCAAACGTGACTTATTCCCGATTGTGACTGTTTTGCTGAGTGTGAATTCGCATTACTATAAGACGGGTTACGGTACTTGTCTATCCCAAATTCATGTATTTAGTTTAAATGTTTAATGTTATATTTGTAATTCTCATCGGATTTTGTCAAATGTGTTGACGTCTTTTCTATTATATTTATGTGTTATGGAAAGAAAAATTAATCACCGCCGTCATTTATTAAATTTAATTTTGGTCAACGTAATCTGTACGATAATTTACGTTTGAAGTTGAATTCATAACAAACATGTATATATTATAGTTAATTGCTATTAATAAGTATTGCAATATGCATTGTGTTAAATGCAATATCAGTATTTAGTTCTATTTTAATCTTTAATCAATCCTAATTCTATCTTACTTTTCTGTTTCAGAAATTTCATATATTCAAATGTGACGTAATTTTTAATGCGTTTTCACCATCGTATGTGACGTCATTTTCATAATTTACTGCGTTGAGGCCTGGACTGAGTCGGGTGTGTCTATTCTGTGTTGGTCTTTCATTATGTATTCGTGTTTGTTTTATGTAATGAGTTAATACTTCAGTTTCATTATGTATACCTGTTATATTCATTTGATAAAATTTACTGTTTGCAATAGCATTAATTGTTCTAAATAATAAGGATGTTCTTATCCCAAGCATAAAAACTTAGCCGTATTTGACACAACCTTTTTCAACTTTTGATCTTCAGTGCTGTACAACTTTGTACTTTTTTCGCTTTCGATCTTTTATATCTGGGCGTCACTGGTGAGTCTTGTGTGGACGAGGCGTGTTTTTGGCGTATTAAATTTTAAACCTGATGCTTTTTGTTATTCATTAATCATGTGTTTCTTTGTCTAATACGTTCTCCTATTTATTTGTATTGTAGTCCTGTAATATTATGTTGTCATTTCAATGTTATATTTAACATTGCCATTAAAATGCGAGGTTTGGCATGCCACAAAACCAGGTTCAACCCACCATTTTTTCCTTTAAAAATGTCCTGTACCAAGTCAGGAATAGGGCCATTGTTATATTATTGTTTGTTTCTGTGTGTGTTACAATTTAACGTTGCGTCGTTTGTTTTCTCTTATTTTTGAGTGTAAATTGACATTGCGATAAGACGTGTCACGGTACTTGTTTATCCCTAATTCATGTATTTGATTTTGATGTTATATTTGTTATTCTCGTGGGATTTTGTCTGATGCTTGGTCCGTTTCTGTGTGTGTTACATTGTAGTGTTGTGTCGTTGTTCTCCTCTTATATTTATTCGTTTCCCTCAGTTTTAGTTTGTTACCCCGATTTTGTTTTTTGTCCATGGATTTATGAGTTTGAACAGCGGTATACTACTGTTGCCTTTATTTCTAAGCAGCAATTCCATCCTCTTCACCTCGGTAAGGATGTCGCTTCCAATGCGGCTCGTCACCGATTTGTTTGCTTTTCGTGGGCAACAGAACGTGAGACACTAATGGATCTGGACGTTATATATTCGTGCAACATCTTATATCACCCGTGAATTGTTTTCGACTTTTAAAATAGTTTTCAGTTTTTAAATCTTCTGTGAAGTGATCGGTAGACTGGTTGGTGTTTTTATCATATTTATTTGGTCATGTCTATTCTGTTCTACAAATGATTTGCTAATGTTCCTGTTGTTGCTTATTAACAAAAAAGGGTGACAAACTTATGAACCTTACCTAAGGTAATGTGGGATATTGCAAACTTATTTTTTCTAGCATATATCCAGAAGCTTTAACTCGTAGTTGTCTAATAACTGCGACAAAAGTGTCCTATAAAAAGAAAGACCCACGGACGGATTCAGTAAAACCAGTATATTTCCCTCCTTTTGAGAGTGGACATGAAAAGACAAATAATTGTAAACATGGGATGGAATTGCAGTGAAAATGTATAGAGTAATGACAATAATAAATGCTTCACCTATTATTATCACATTTGTTTGTTTGGTATGTATCCAAAAAGGAAATATCGGTCAAATTAGATTGTTTATACGTTAATTTCCCTTATTAGACAATATGTTAATATTTGTATAACTGCCTGGTTTTGTAATAGAAAAAAATAGATGTACTGCAATAATGGTAACTGTGATATACTTTGCAGCGTTAAGACATATCTAAAAATTCAACTCAAAGATAAAATTGTTTTAGTACAAAGAATACCTACAAAACTGATGCAGACCAGTCTATAAAGTTCCTGGACGTGAGATACGTAATAGAAACAAACAATATAAATGATTTGTCTAAGAAATTTGTTGTTGCACCGGACGAACCAAGCAAAATAATTACTTAAGGAAAATTCTAAAACAAAAACAAGAGATTGGTGTTTATCGGACCTTTTTTGTCTGGGGAAGGAAATAAGTGCACCACATGAACCAGGCAAATTAATAAATCGTAAATTCATTGAAAATTCCGAACAAGAGTAGACTGTTTATTCGACTTTTTGAACTCAGCAAAAATATTTACTTTTTCTATAACAGTCAATTTAAGGAACAGTATGAATTATCAGATAACAATGAATTATAATCCACTCGTGTTTATAATAGACTTTCTATTGTATTCACGTATTTAAATAATTGATTGTCCCCATAAAGTTAGTCTTGTTAAAGTGTTGATACAATAAAGTTTTAACAGATATGATCTAATTGTATTTTTCTATTCATCAGTCTGACTGAAATTATTTTTTATTGTAGTTCTATAAGTCCGTAAATAGTTATCAAAGGTACCAGGATTATAATTTAGTATGCCAGACGCGCGTTTCGTCTTCATAAGACTCATCAGTGACGCTCATATCAAAATATTTATAAAGCCAAACAAGTTCAAAGTTGAAGAGCATTGAGGGTTCAAAATTTCCAAAACGTTGTGCCAAATACGGCTAAGGTAATCTATGCCTTGGATAAGAAAATCTTTAGTTTTTTTTTAAAAATGCAAAGTTTTGTAAACAGGAAATTTGTATAAATAACCACATTATTGATATTCATGTCAACACCGAAATGTTGACTACTGGGCTGTTCATACCCTCGGGGACGAAGCGTCCACCAGCACTGGTATCGACCCAGTGGTGTAAATAGTTATCAAAGGTACCAGGATTATAATTTAGTACTCCAGACGCACGTTTCGTCTACATAAGACTCATCAGTGACGCTCATATCAAAATATTTATAAAGCCAAACAAGTTCAAAGTTGAAGAGCATTGAACGTCCAAAATTTCCCAAAAGTTGTGCCAAATACGGCTAAGGTAATCTATGCCTGGGATAAGAAAATACTTAGTTTTTTTTTAAAAATGGAAAGTTTTGTAAACAGGAAATTTGTATAAATGACCACATTATTGATATTCATGTCAACATCGAAATGTTGACTACTGGGCTGGTGATACCCTCGGAGACGACACATCCACCAGCAGTGGCATCGATCAAGTGGTGTAAATAGTTATCAAAGGTACCAGGATTATAATTTAGTACGCCAGACGCGCGTTTCGTCTACATAAGACTCATCAGTGACGTTCATATCAAAATATTTATTAAGCCGAACAAGTTCAAAGTTGAAGAGCATTGAGGGTCCAAAATTTCCAAAACGTTGTGCCAAAAACGGCTAAGGTAATCTATGCCTGGGATAAAAAAAATCCTTAGTATTTTGAATAATGGAAAGTTTTTTAAACAGGAAATTTGTACAAAGTACCACATTATTGATATTCATGTCAACACCGAAATATTGACTACTGGCTGGTGATACCCTCGGGGACGAAACGTCCACCAGCAGTGGCATCGACCCAGTGGTGTAAATAGTTATCAAAGGTACCAGGATTATAATTTAGTACGCCAGACGCGCGTTTCGTCTACATAAGACTCATCAGTGACGTTCATATCAAAATATTTATTAAGCCAAACAAGTTCAAAGTTGAAGAGCATTGAGGGTCCAAAATTTCCAAAAAAGTTGTGCCAAATACGACTAAGGTAATCTATCCCTGGGATTTGGAAATCCTTAGTTTTTTGAAAAATGCGAAGTTTTGTAAACAGGAAATTTGTATAAAAGACCACATTATTGATATTCATGTCAACACCGAAATGTTGACTACTGAGCTGGTGGTATCCTCGGGGACGAAACGTCCACCAGCAGTTGCATCGACCCAGTGTTGTAAATAGTTATCAAAGGCTAAGGTAATCTATGTCTGGGATAAGAAAATCCTTAGTTTTTTATTATGTCTTCTGGTATATACGGTCACCGAGTGGTACTTTGATTAATTGATTGATTGATTGATTGATTGATTGATTGATTGATTGATTGATTGATTGATTGATTGATTAATTGATTGATTGATTGATTGATTGATTGATTGATTGATTGATTGATTGATTGATTGATTGATTGATTGATTGATTGATTGATTGATTAAACTTTGAGCGCCGCTCACTATCAAGTACCTCTGCTCCAAATCATTTCAGATCATCGGGGTAGTTCGCTGTTGGTACAAAATCCTTTTACTTTTGATTGTAGTGTACATATTAAAGTACATCTTTTGGGTTTAGAGATCAAGCACGTCATCATTGAGGTAAACGATAAAGTAGAAAGTGATCAGGTAATTTAACGTTAATTCAGTCACCAGTGGGAAGAAGGTATAGGTACAATGTGTGGGTAGACTGACAAAAACAGTTACAAATGGATCGCTAATACACGATTTCAATAAGCACGGACATATAATTTTAAAACAATCCTGATATGAAGTGAACTTTACTTCCTATAAATACTAAATACGTCTTCTGTAACCTTTTTGCATTTACATGTTAGAAGTAGCGTTACAGATTCGTGATTAAGAACATAAACAAAAAAGGGATAAATGATAGAAACACTGATTGATTTGGGTTTGCATGAACTATACTCTTGTCTTATGTATACTTTCGCCTTTACATATTTAAAGTAGCGTTGCAGATTCGTGCATAGGAATATAATATTCCCGTTGATAAATAACATCATTTTGTTTTAATAATAATGGTTTGGATAAGATCAATGCATCTTACAGTTTCATGCACTGTACGTAATTGTTATTCTATTTTTTTTATTTCTTTCATCATCTATTTGATAGAAGGAAGTAACAGTTTGTTATATTTTTTATTAAAGGGTAATTCAATTTCTCTGTGTGATGTCGAAATTGTATAGGTCAGATGTCAGCAAGCATATTAAAGGGAGATATATTTAATGCTTTCTTTGTCAATTCAGAATATGGAATGACGTTTAAATATTTTATTTTATTTTTATTTTGCTAGAACTTTGATTGAAGTACAAGACATTGACATAATTTTTATGAACAATATGCGCATTTAAAAAATATGGTTTCGTCAGTTTTACTAAAAACGAATTCTATGAGCATCTTCGAAATAAAGACAACAGTAGTATATACCGGTTTTTTTAAATCTAATGTCGGCAAACATCTCTATATTCTAATGATGGATGTACTCTATACTATTTTGACAAACATTCAGTATGCAAAAACCAAAATAAAGAAATTAAGTTTATCTTTATTCAATGTATTTTGAATGTATTTAGAAATAACACAACAGTGCCCATAACGTTTCATTGGTTTAGAATCACGGATAAACTTAAAGGAAAAATGTCCAAGTAAGGAAGCCGTAATAATTCAGAAACTATACTTACAATTAAGAACCATTGGTTCCATATAGTTAAATTGAAGTACATTATTAATCAAGGAAATCATTAATGCAATTGCTTTTGAATGTCGTTTTCAAAATAGATTAGAACATCATGTATAAACAATACCAAATAAGTATTTGATGTTACAGCACTCAAATATGAAATATGATCATCCTTTGGCTTGTTTTTTCAGTAAGTCGGAAACAGTTCGATGTCGTAACGATCCCATATTGTGCGCACGGATGTCATATCATCGAGCTTTAAATCTATATTTTAGTATTTCTGAAACATACCCCGAAAAAAACAGGCATTTAAAAGTATTCTAAAAGTATGATGACTATAACAAATACTTCAGTATGTTATCTTTTGACAAAACTAAAGACAGCATGTTACCTATGCTTGGACATAATTTATGAAATTATAAAAAAAAATCTTCAATTGCCAAAAGATAGAAAGACTGTTCAGGATGAATTGAAAGCTGGACCAAAAAACCTATGATGGAAATTAACATCCAAAAAATATTTTGAATTGACAAACTATGAGTGCAGCTCACAATCAAATACATTTTTTTTCTAAAACTCGGATGATAATTCCATTGGGGTTTCAGGGAAGTTATAAATTGATTCAACAGCCTATCAAATATTAACTATGCAAAGGAGATGATAAATGGACCAACCAATAAATGAGGTAATGAATGAACCAAAGTTTCAATATATATCTATTGGTGTCACAAGCAGAAGAAACATAAGACGTCCTGGTTGCTTTGAGATTGTATGAACTCTGCAATGGTCTCTACTGAATTTTGAATTTACATGAATGAAGAAGCGTTAGAAATTCGGGTAAAAGAATATAATATGCAGGTTGATAAATAACATCGCTTTGTTTTAAATAATAATCGTTCAGAATAAAATTGGTTAATCTCACAGTGACATGCATGAGATTCTATTATCCTATTTCCTCCAACGCCTTTTTGACAGAAGGAAATACAAGCTTGAAAGTTCATATCAAATGGTAATTTGGAAATCTCTGTGTGAATCCAAGATTGTATAGGTTGCATATTGTCAAACACATTGATAGAAATTCCGTTGTTTCAGGAACAAATCACTATTTGGATTGACATTTGAATTTTCTAAGTCCTGTCAGTTTAAGGTAAAGAAACAGTAAATGTTGCACAGTTACACTCTGTCCCAGGTTAGGGGGAGTGTGGTATCCCGCTAACATGTTCAACCCCGCCACAATCTGTATGTATGTGCCTGTCCTAAGTCAGGAACCTGTAATTCAGTGGTAGTCGTTAAAATATGTATTACACATTTTTTTTCGTAAATTTTTTGTTACATAAATAAGGCGTTTGTTTTCTAGTTTGAATTGTTTAACATTGTCAATTCAGGGCCTTTTATAGCTGACTATGCGGCATAGGCTTTGCTCATTGTTAAAGGCCGTATGTTGATCTATAGTCTTTAATTTGTGTGTCATTTTATCTCTTGTGGAGGGTTGTCTCATTGGCAATCATACCACATCTTCTTTTTTATGTGTCGCAGATTTATCTAAAATGTTGGATATAACCTTGTCTTGTTGAATACAACTGATAATAGAAAAAATAATTCATTTATTTCCTTTATTATCTGTTATATTGCAGACTGATTTCTTTAAATAAGAGTGAATATGTGTATAAAGAGCACATAAAATCGGCGAAGAAATGTCTAAAATTTGTCTTAAAATCATGAGACGAGACTCCGTATTGTGCATCATTAGGGTTTTTTTTTCAATTTAAGCAGTGGTGTCCAGACTCCGTAATAAGCACAAAGCACGGAAGTTACATCATTTAGATTTTTTCAATAATTTTAGACCCGACTCCGTCACGGTTAACCATTAAGATATTATAAAATGTGTACTTGCGAAATGCTTGGACTTGTTTGAGTCGGTGCATCATAACATTGTAAGGAATTAATGTCTTTAAAAAAATATCATAATTTGACATACTATCACAACCTTGATCCCTAAAAGATATTACCAGCTATTGTAAATGTCAATGTTCTCAACTAAAATAAATTTTTCATCCGTTTGTTATTTCAGCTAGTTTTCAAATAACCATTTCTAAATTTACTAAAAAGAACCATTATTTATAATATTGCTTCCAGTTTCAGGACGCCATTTGATTTTTCCTTTCATCATCCTCGATAAATTGATGCTACATGTAATGTAGTTGATTTGGATTTCATTTTAATCATGGATTCTTCAAGTTTCAGTTGTGAAGATAGCAATTATGTCTATCTGGTATCGTTTTTTATTACTGTGGTTTTCCCGGATTAGTGTCATTTTCTGTAGGCTAAATGTCAGTAAAAATATAGTGTCATGAAAATGTATTTTCTTTGTTTTTTAATAACAATTTATGATTTCTACCTAGACAAGGTATAAACACTGGATGTAAAACTATATAGATTGTCCTATTTAATCCATATGATATATTCTATGAAGATTTAGTGTCATGAAATTTGAATTTGATGTATCTTATATGAAGACTTAATGTCGTGGAATTGAAAATACTTCGTTTTTAATTACATAGTTACATTTAATAGTAAAAAAATTAAAAAATACCGAACTTTGATGAAAATTCTAAACTGAAAGTCCCTGTGCAAATGACTCAAACTCATATTTCTGACTTGGTACAGAAAAGAGTGGTTTTATAGCAAGCTTAATCTCTCACTTGTATGACAGTCGCATAAAATTCCATTATATTGACTACATTGTGTGAACA
>CM034360.1:36303690-36329568 GCA_019925275.1 Mytilus edulis
GTCATCTCAGTACCAGAATCTATGACAAACGAGACGATTTTAATTTCGAAATTATAAATTTCCCCCACCTTAGTAACAATATACCAACTTCACCTGCGTATGGGATATATATTTCTCAACTTATTCGATATTCAAGAGCTTGCAGCTCCTACTCAGACTTTGTAAAACGTCATCAGTGTCTGAGTAGAAAGTTGATGAACCAGGGGTATGTCAAAGAACGTCTCGTCCTTTTTCTAAAAAAGTTCATCGGAAGGTACCAAGACCTTGTTGATAAATATTCCGTATCAACTTCTCAAATAATACACGATGGTCTTGATGTATAGATTCTGCGTACTGATGTTGTGTATCATCTTAACAACATGTTTTATTGTTCTTTTATTTGTTTTTGTTCTATTATTAAGATTACTTGTACTGTTGAATGGTTTTATGTGATATCCGTTTGACGTGGCTCGGTACTTATACATCTCGTCAATGTGTTTGTATTGGCTTTCATTTTTTTGTGATTTGTTTTGTATATGTGACTCTTTGTATTTCTTTTGTGCTTATAACGTGACTCTGTACTTTAAAAGATCCCGTCAGTATGATATTTGTCTATAATATGTCATATGTCATTATGATATATTTCTATTATGAATTACTATATATGTTGAACCACAAACGTCAAAATCAATCAATGGCGTAGTGGAATAAACAATTTTGGATTCTCAAAATTCTATGTATAACTTTTGGACTAGTTTGAATCTCGGTCTATTTCTGTAATTTATTCTTACATACTTTTGATTTTTTAACCCTGTATGCGTACATTGCCTATGAAAATTTTAAAATTGTTTGTATTCACATTGAACGACAAATTTATGTGACGTATATAATTTTTCTGACGTCAGACACTCAAATCAATCCATGTGTTCTTAGACAGTAGATGTTTTTGTGTCCTGTTAAATTGTTTCTTTTAAAAGTTTTGGATTCTCATAAATTCTATGTATAACTTTTGGACTAGTTTGAATCTCGGTCTATTTCTGTAATTTATTCTTACATACTTTTGATTTTTTAACCCTGTATACGTACATTGCCTATTTAAATTTTAAAATTGTTTATAATCCTGGTACTTTTGATAACTACTGTATGCACATTGAACGACAAATTTATGTTACGTATATAATTTTTCTGACGTCAGACACTCAAATCAATCCATGTGTTCGTAGATAGTAGATGTTTTTGTGTCCTGTTAAGTTGTTATACGATGATGACTGATGTACCCATATTTTGACTATTTTATTAATTGTACTGTTTATTTAACGCATCATGTAAATGTAGCGGAATTTGATGAGACTGTTATTAAAGTGAGAGGGTTAGCGCTATAGAACCAGGTTTAATCCACCATTTTCTACATTTGAAAATGCCTGTACCAAGTCAGGAATATGACAGTTCTTGTCCATTCGTTTTTGATGCGTTTTGTTTTTTGATTTTGCCATGTGATTATGGACTTTTCAAATTGATTTTCCTCTGAGTTCAGTATTTTTGTGATTTTACTTTTTGTTACACAATTATATAGAATTACTATTTTCTTCCAAAACTTAAGGAAGGACACTAATGTAGATTTGCTCTGACCGTTCGGTAACCTTTTGTAAACAGAGGATGCTATTTGTTTTGATATTAATTAGTTTTATTATTTTTGTTTACGTGATGGTCAGTACAAACACGACTACAAATACATTTAGTTGATGTGATTATAGTTTGATCTTTAAGACGATCTCAAAATACCACACTGCGAAAGGAATAAAGTGGACATTATCAAGACAGTAAACACCTTGAATGCGGGTTAACAATGCAATAACTATTATTAAAACAAGCTATTTTTGTTGTTATATTGATAATCTTGAGGGAATAACGAAGGAGCTATTTAATCAGGTTCAAAAAGTTAAACAAACAGTGTAATCATTTTTACAAAACATTCACCTACGTACAAATATCTTAATTGTATGGGGAAAGTTCATAAGATTATGTCAAAACTAAACATATACAGGAATATTTCTCTCCTGATATCAGATAGAAATTGTAAATTAAATATAAGAAGATAGGTTTTATAATATGGTTAAAAAAAACCGAAAGAATGTGTAATCGACCTATTTTGCTACAAGAAAATAATGAAAATTTCAGTAACATTCCTTTAAAAAAAAAATTACAATAGAATTATCTCCCCTGATATGACTGCGTGGAAACATTGAATAAAAACACTTATAATTAAAATTTGAAAAACAGTCTAAATGATGTAAATAATTTATCAGTAATGATTTTTTTATTTAGATCAACAGTTTACATATAAATATTGTATTGCTATTTTACAATAAAGATGTTGTAATAATTTTAATTATCCCAATTTTCAAAGATAAATGGAAAAAACAATAAAAATAAAAATTGATAAAACAAAACTATGTTTCAGCTGAACTATTAATTTCAATAAGTTAGACATTTAGTAAATTGTTACGATAATCATTCAGAACAAAATATAAAGTAACTAATAACAAAATTAACATATATATCTTTAAAATTCTTCTACATCGAAATGCTTCAAAATAAATATTGATTAAAATTAATAACATGGGATTAATGAAAAAATCCTTTATGATATAGCAAAATCAAAAACTTAAACTCATCAAACGAATGAAAAACAGCTGACCTATTCCTGACTTCGTGAATTGTGTGTAATTTTTGCTTAACACATTAAACGAGTAGTTAAAAAAGTAATCTTTATACCTCAGGAATAGATGCTCTTCGACTTCGTACTTATTTGGCCTTTTATAACATTTTTGATTTGAGCGTCACTGATGAGTCTTTTGTAGAAGAAACGTGCGTCTGGCGTAAATTTTAATTTTATTCCTAGTATCTATGATGAGTTTATTATTGGCCTTTTGGATTTACCGTAATATACATTAGGTTGTGGACATTTTGTTGTTCACATTTTTCATTTCAAACTCGACATTTCTCATGTCCTAGTTGACACTTCTCATTTCTAAGTTGACATTTCTCATTTCTAAGTTGAGACTTCTCATTTCTAAGTTGACACTTCTCATTTCTTAGTTGACACTTCTCATTTTTAAGTTGACACATCTAAATTTTTAAGTTGACACTTCTCATTTCTAAGTTGACACATTTCATTTCTAAGTTGACACATTTCATTTCTAAGTTGACACTTCTCATTTCTAAGTTGACACATCTCATTTTTATGGTTGAGACTTCTCATTTCTAAGTTGACACTTCTCATTTCTAAGTTGACACATTTCATTTCTAAGTTGACACTTCTCATTTCTAGGTTGACACTTCTCATTTCTAAGTTCACACTTCTCATTTCTAAGTTGAAACTTCTTATTTCAAACGATTCTCACTTATAACTTAACATTTTCAACCTCCAAATTAACATAATCAAATCTCTCAGTTTAACTTGACATTTCTGATTTTTAAGTTGCATGGTATTTCTCACTTACTACTTTACGTTGCCTACTACCAAATTATATTTATCACATCTCTCAGTCTTTTTAAACTTGACATTTTTTCAGTTTTAAGTTTACATATCTCACTACAATTTAAAGTTTCCTACTCCTAAATTGAAATTTCTCACTTCACACAAGTCACATTTCTCGGTTTCAACTTGTTGTTTCTCAGTTTGAAGTTTAAATTTCTCACTTCCAGCTAAACACTGATGAATGTCAACTTAGCTTGGAAGTTTAGTACTAATTGGGAAGATATAGGCACCTCAGGCGTAGCAAGAAAAAATTCTGATGTATTTTCAAAAGCTACGTTACTTGGATTTTTTTAAACAACATTATTACTATTTTGCTATTATTGCATGCTGTGCTGTTTTTCAATCTGATTTTATGTAATGGTAAAGTTTAGCATGCAAGTTTTCATGTAGTTTGATAATGATATGACTGTATACAATGCATATGTTCATGACAGGATGAAGTCAATCACTTAATGTATTTTTGGCATATTCATATAATCTTATAAAGCTAGTAAAAACAGTCAATATACATGATATAGTTTTACATGCAGTGCATTTATTGTCTAAGTAAAACTTTTAAATGGAATTATTTAATATAAAAAATGAAAATAACAAAATGTCAATACATTTAGTTTTCATAGAGGTTACATATAGCTAAATTATGACAACATGTATAGTTTTATATGCAGTGCATATATAATGTCTCAGTAGAAAGACAGATTGATTTAGAAAAAAAAATGATTTATATTTTATGACACTAAGTTTTCATAGAAGATATATATATAGATCAGATAAAACAATATATTATTTTTTATGCAACTGTATTTACATTGTATAATAGACATTTCTTAAAGTCTATAACAATATGTTGACTGCTGTACCTTTTGACATTTTTACCTTTTATGTCTGTTTCTTTTGTTCACACAATGAAGTCAATATAATGGAATTTAATGTGACTGTCATACAAGTGGGAGGTTTAGCTTGCTATAAAACCACTATTTTCTGTACCAAGTCAGAAATATGAAAGTTGACATTCATTTAATTGACGAGTTTAAGTCATTTACACAGGGACTTTCAGTTTAGAATTTTCATCAAAGTTCGGTATTTTTTAAAATTTTACTATTAAGCGTAATTAGGTAATTAAAAACGAACTATTTTCAATTCAGTGACATTAAGTCTTCATATAAGATACATCAAATTCAAATTTCATGACACTAAATCTTCATAGAATATACATATGGATTAAATAGGACAATCAATATAGTTTTACATCCAATGTTTATACATTGTCTAGGTAGAAATCATAAATTTAATTAAAAAAACAAAGAAAGTACATTTTCATGACACCATATTTTTACTGACATTTAGCCTACAGAAAATGACACTAATCCGGGAAAACCACAGTAATAAAAAACGATACCAGATAGACATAATTTCCATCTTCACAACTGAAACTTGAAGAATCCTTGATTAGAATAAAATCCAAATCAACTACATTAGCATCAATTTATCGAGGATGATGAAAGAAAAAAATCAAATGGCGTCCTGAAACTGGAAGCATGCTTATACATAATGGTTCTTTTAGTAAATTTAGAAATGGTTATTTGAAAACTAGCTCGAATAACAAACGGACGAAGAATTTATTTTAGTCGAGAACATTGACATTTACAATAGCTTGTTATATCTTTTATGGATCAAGGTTGTGATAGTATGTCAAATCATGATATTTTTTTAAAGACATTAATTCCTTACATTGTTATGATGCACCGACTCAAACAAGTCCAAACATTTTGTCAGTACTCATTTTATAATATCTTAATGGTTAACCGTAACGGAGTCGGGTCTAAAATTATTTAAAAAATCTAAATGATGTGATTTCCGTGCTTTGTGTTTATTACGGAGTCTGGACACCACTGCTTAAATTGAAAAAAAACCCTGATGATGCACAATACGGAGTCTCGTCTCATGATTTTAAGACAAATTTAAGACATTTCTTCGTCGATTTTATGTGCTCTTTATACACATATTCAGTCTTATTTAAAGAAATCAGTCTGCAATATAACAGATAATAAAGGAAATAATCGATTATCAGTTGTAGTTCAACAAGACAATAAAATTAACGGTACCAATTGTTTTGCACCAGATGCGCATTTCGACAATACATGTCTCTTCAGTGATGCTCGTGGCCAAAATATTTGAAATCCAAAGCTTATATAAAAGATGAAGAGCTATAATCCAAAAGGTCCAAAAAGTATAGCCAAATCCGTGAAAGGAATCAGAGCTTTGCATGAGGGAGATACATTCCTTAATTTATAATAATTTCTATCATTTTGTAACAGCAAATTTTAATAACACAAAAAATCAAGACAAGGTTATATCCAACATTTTAGATAAATCTGCGACACATAAAAAAGAAGATGTGGTATGATTGCCAATGAGACAACCATCCACAAGAGATAAAATGACACACGAAATGACAATGTTAATCAATTCAAACTAGAAAACAAACGCCTTATTTATGTAACAAAAAATTAACGAAAAAAATATGTAATACATATTTTAACGACTACCACTGAATTACAGGTTCCTGACTTAGGACAGGCACATGCATACAGATTGTGGCGGGGTTGAACATGTTAGCGGGATACCACACTCCCCCTAACCTGGGACAGAGTGTAACTGTGCAACATTTACTGTTTTTTTTTTTACCTTAAACTGACAGGACTTCGAAAATTCAAATGTCAATCCAAATTGTGATTTGTTCCTGAAACAACGGAATTTCCATCAATGTGTTTGACAATATGCAACCTATACAATCTTGGATTCACATAGAGATTTCCAAATTACCATTTCATATGAACTTTTCAAGCTTGTATTTCCTTCTGTCAAAAAGGCGTTGGAGGAAACAAGATAATAGAATCTCATGCATGACACTGTGAGATTAACCAATTATATTCTGAACGATTATTATTTAAAACAAAGTGATGTTATTTATCAAACTGCATATTATATTATTTTACCCGAATTTCTAACGCTTCTTCATTCATGTAAATTCAAAATTCAGTAGAGACCATTGAAGAGTTCATACAATCTCAAAGCAACCAGGACGTCTTATGTTTCTTCTGCTTGTGACACCATAGATATATATTGAAACTTTGTTTCATTCATTACCTCATTTATTGGTTTGGTCCATTTATCATCTCCTTTGCATAGTTAATATTTGATAGGCTGTTGAATCAATTTATAACTTCCCTGAAACCCCAATGGAATTATCATCCGAGTTTTTAGAAAAAAAATGTATTTGATTGTGAGCTGCACTCATAGTTTGTCAATTCAAAATATTTTTTGGATGTTAATTTCCATCATAGGTTTTTTGGTCCAGCTTTCAATTCATCCTGAACAGTCTTTCTATCTTTTGGCAATTGAAGATTTTTTTTTATAATTTCATAAATTATGTGCAAGCTAGGGTAACATGCTGTCTTTAGTTTTGTCAAAAGATAACATACTGAAGTATTTGTTATAGTCATCATACTTTTAGAATACTTTTAAATGCCTGTTTTTTTCGGGGTATGTTTCAGAAATACTAAAATATAGATTTAAAGCTCGATGATATGACATCCGTGCGCACAATATGGGATCGTTACGACATCGAACTGTTTCCGACTTACTGAAAAAACAAGCCAAAGGATGATCATATTTCAAATTTGAGTGCTGTAACATCAAATACTTATTTGGTATTGTTTATACATGATGTTCTAATCTATTTTGAAAACGACATTCAAAAGCAATTGCATTAATGATTTCCTTGATTAATAAATTAAATGTACTTCAATTTAACTATATGGAACCAATGGCTCTTAATTGTAAGTAATAGTTTCTGAATTATTACGGCTTCCTTACTTGGCCATTTTTCCTTTAAGTTAATCCGTGATTCTAAACCAATGAAACGTTATGGGCACTGTTGTGTTATTTCTAAATACATTCAAATACATTGAATAAAGATAAACTTAATTTCTTTATTTTGGTTTTTGCATACTGAATGTTGGTCAAAATAGTATAGAGTACATCCATCATTAGAATATAGAGATGTTTGCCGACATTAGATTTAAAAAAAACCGGTATATACTACTGTTGTCTTTATTTCGAAGATGCTCATAGAATTCGTTTTTAGTAAAACTGACGAAACCATATTTTTTAAATGCGCATATTGTTCATAAAAATTATGTCAATGTCTTGTACTTCAATCAAAGTTCTAGCAAAATAAAAATAAAATAAAATATTTAAACGTCATTCCATATTCTGAATTGACAAAGAAAGCATTAAATATATCTCCCTTTAATATGCTTGCTGACATCTGACCTATACAATTTCGACATCACACAGAGAAATTGAATTACCCTTTAATAAAAAATATAACAAACTGTTACTTCCTTCTATCAAATAGTTGATGAAAGAAATAAAAAAAAAATAGAATAACAATTACGTACAGTGCATGAAACTGTAAGATGCATTGATCTTATCCAAACCATTATTATTAAAACAAAATGATGTTATTTATCAACGGGAATATTATATTCCTATGCACGAATCTGCAACGCTACTTTAAATATGTAAAGGCGAAAGTATACATAAGACAAGAGTATAGTTCATGCAAACCCAAATCAATCAGTGTTTCTATCATTTATCCCTTTTTTGTTTATGTTCTTAATCACGAATCTGTAACGCTACTTCTAACATGTAAATGCAAAAAGGTTACAGAAGACGTATTTAGTATTTATAGGAAGTAAAGTTCACTTCATATCAGGATTGTTTTAAAATTATATGTCCATGCTTATTGAAATCGTGTATTAGCGATCCATTTGTTACTGTTTTTGTCAGTCTACCCACACATTGTACCTATACCTTCTTCCCACTGGTGACTGAATTAACGTTAAATTACCTGATCACTTTCTACTTTATCGTTAACCTCAATGATGACGTGCTTGATCTCTAAACTCAAAAGATGTACTTTACAATATGTACACTACAATCAAAAGTAAAAGGATATTGTACCAAAAGCGAACTACCCCGATGATCTGAAATGATTTGGAGCAGAGGTACTTGATAGTGAGCGGCGCTCAAAGTTCAATCAATCAATCAATCAATCAATCAACCCATCAATGAAAGTACTGCTCGGTGACCGTATATACCAGAAGACATAATAAAAAAAACTAAGGATTTTCTTATCCCAGACATAGATTACCTTAGCCTTTGATAACTATTTACACCACTGGGTCGATGCCACTGCTGGTGGACGTTTCGTCCCCAAGGGTATCACCAGCCAGTAGTCAACATTTCGGTGTTGACATAAATATCAATAATGAGGTCATTTATACAAATTTCCTGATTACAAAACTTTCCATTTTTAAAAAAACTTAGGATTTTCTTACCCCAGGAGTAGATAACCTTAGCCGTTTTTGGCACAACTATTTAAAAATTTTGGTCCGTCAATGCTTTTCAACTTTGAACTTGTTTGGCTTTATAAATATTTTGATATGAGCGTCACTGATGAGTCTTATGTAGACGAAACGCGCGTTTGGCGTTCAAAATGATAATCCTGGTACCTTTGATAACTATTTACAACACTGGGTCGATGCCACTGCTGGTGGACGTTTCGTCCCCGAGGATACCACCAGCCCAGTAGTCAACATTTCGGTGTTGACATGAATATCAATAATGTGGTCTTTTATACAAATTTCCTGTTTACAAAACTTTCCATTTTTTCAAAAAAACTAAGGATTTTCTTATCCCAGGGATAGATTACCTTAGCCATATTTGGCACAACTTTTGGGAAATTTTGGACGCTCAATGCTCTTCAACTTTGAACTTGTTTGGCTTCATAAATATTTTGATATGAGCGTCACTGATGAGTCTTATGTAGACGAAACGCGCGTCTGGAGTACTAAATTATAATCCTGGTACCTTTGGTAACTATTTACACCACTGGGTCGATACCACTGCTGGTGGACGCTTCGTCCCCGCGGGTATGCACAGCCCAGTAGTCAACATTTCGGTGTTGACATGAATATCAATAATGTGGTCATTTATACAAATTTCCTGTTTACAAAACTTTGCTTTTTTCAAAAAACTAAGGATTTTCTTATCCAAGGTATAGATTACCTTAGCCGTATTTGGCACAACGTTTTGGAAATTTTGAACCCTCAATGCTCTTCAACTTTGATCTTGATTTGGCTTTATACATATTTTGATATGAGCGTCACTGATGAGTCTTATGAAGACGAAACGCGCGTCTGGCGTACTAAACTATAACCCTGGTACCTTTGATAACTATTTACGGACTTATAGAACTACAATGAAAAATAATTTCAGTCAGAGTGATGAATAGAAAAATACAATTAGATCATATCTGTTAAAACTTTATTGTACTAACACTTTAACAAGACTAAGTTTATGGAGACAATCAATTATTTTAATACGTGAATACAATAGAAAGTCTATTATAAACACAAGTGGATTATAATTCATTGTTATCTGATAGTTTAAACTGTTCCTTCAATTGACTGTTATAGAAAACGTAAATATTTTTGCTGAGTTCAAAAGGTCGAATAAACAGTCATACTCTTGTTCGGAATTTTCAATTAATTTACGATTTATTTATTTGCCTGGTTCATGTGGTGCACTAATTTCCCTCCCAGACAATAAAGGTCCGATAAACACCAATCTTTTGTTTTTGTTTTAGAATTTTCCTGAAGTAAATGATAAACATAGATACATATATAGAATCTATCAAAATTGGGTGGATCAAAAGGTTAATTAATGGAGATCTCAAAAATTGGAAAATTATTCCACTTTTTTATTTTAATAAGTTTGGAAAAGATTTCCTTATCTTTCATATGAATATTGATAATACTGACTCTATTCCAGAGTTAAAGGAGCTGCCAAAATTTTATTTCAACATTGTCAAAGCATGGATAACTAATAAAAAAGTACAACAGCCAAAAAACTTTAGATCTATACGTCAAGAAGTTATTTGGGGAAATCATTTCATAAAGATAAAAAATAAATGCCTTTTATTCCAAAACTGGATAAATAGTAATATTATCTTTGTTAATGACATCATTGATGAAAATGGTAATATAGAAGAGAATTTTATTTTACAAAAGCTTAAAATAAAAAGTAACTGGATGTCAGAATTTTACCAATTAAAGAAAGCTTTTCCAAGAGAATGGTTAAAGATTTTAAAACAGGAAAATTCAAAGAAAACTAAAGTAAAAACGCCCTATGCAATACATATTAATAATAATTGTAACAAAAAAGAATATTTAGAAAATGTAGATACCAGAAAAATTTATACTATATTAATTAAGAATGAAATTGAAATACCTGCTGGTTTTTACAAATGGAAGACAATGCTTAACCTTGAATACATTAAGAGTCTTTCGTGTAATATGTTAAAGTTTGTTAATCATTTTTTAAAAGATAACAAATACAAAGTGTTCCGTTGGAAATTGCTACACTTTATTTTACCTTGTAAAGTTTTATTGAAAAAGTGGAAGATCTGCGATATTTCAAATTGTCACTATTGCAACACCACAGAGGATTATGATCACATGTTTCTTAAATGTCACTTTCTTGATAATTTCTGGAGTAAAGTTAAAAAACTCTTAGAAAAACTGAATATTAATAATAATATTCTAACATTAAAAAATTTAGTATGGGGTTATAAAATAAATGATGAGCAATACTATGAAATTAATTATCTGATTACTATTATAATGTTTTGTATATATAAGGCAAATTATATGTCTGAACAAAAAACAAAATCTTTAGATGTATATTCTGTATTTAAAGCAGAATTCATGTACAGCTACAAAGTGCAGGCAACTAGTAAACATACTAAGAATAAATGTCTACTTGATAAAGTTGTCAAATTGTTGTAATAATTTTTTTATGTTTGCAAATGTATAATCTAGCAAAAAAGAAAAGAAAAAGGATAATATTATTTTTTTTTAGATCCGGAACTGATTTAGAGAAATAATTTTACCTATCACCGATAAGCGTGGAGATAACGGTATTTGTTATCCACTGGGGTTTTTTTTATCGTTTAAAAAAAGGAAAAAAAATATTTACATACTATCTTTTTTTCCAGAATCGAAACATTAATACATACCTGTGAATTGCTAATTATATTAATCATAAATCACTATTCTAAACTGGTAATTTCCAAACCAGGAAGAGATATTAATACAATAATATAAAATCGATAACTGCAAGTGTGAACTATTTCCGGAAACTTTTTCTTTCCAAACAAGCTAGATACACATATTGATAAATTAAAATTTCATATATACTTATTTATTTACGGTTGAAAATGAAATATTTATAACATAGATTAGATAAACTGTAATGTTTTATTGTTAAACAGAGAGAAATCCTGGATTTCTTGTTAAAACAAAGATACCCTTCTCTAGAATGCTGGACTAGTGAAGTAAATTGTTAACAGCAAGCAATATATTGTTGAATAAAAAAAAAAAAGTAATTATTTTGCTCGGTTCGTCAGGTGCAACAACAAATTTCTTAGACAAATCATTTATATTGTTTGTTTCTATTACGTATCTCACGTCCAGGAACTTTATAGATTGGTCTGCATCAGTTTTGAAGGTATCCTTGGTACTTAAACAATTTTATCTTTGAGTTGAATTTTTAGATATGTCTGAACGCTGCAAAGTATATCTCAGTTACCATTGTTGCAGTACATCTATTTTTTTCTATTACAAAACCAGGCAGTTATACAAATATTAACATATTGTCTGATAGGGGAAATTTACGTATAAACATTTTAATTTGACCGATATTTCCTTTTTGGATACATACCAAACAAACAGATGTGATACACGATAATAATAGGTGAAGCATTTATTATTGTCATTACATTTTCACTGCAATTCAATTCCATGTTTACAATTATTTGTCTTTTCATGTCCACTCTCAAAAGGAGGGAAAAATACTGGTTTTACTAAATCCGTCCGTGGGTCTTTCTTTTTATAGGACACTTTTGTCGCACTTAATAGACAACTACGAGTTAAAGATTCTGGTTATATGCTAGATAATAATAAGTTTGCAATATCCCACATAACCTTAGGTTAGGTTCATAAGTTTGTCATCCTTTTTTGTTAATAAGCAACAACAGGAACATTAGCAAATCATTTGTCGAACAGAATAGACATGACCAAATAGAGAAAAAAAATATGATAAAAACACCAACCAGTCTACCGATAACTTCACAGAAGATTTAAAAACTGAAAACTATTTTAAAAGTCGAAAACAATTCATGGGTGATATAAGATGTTGCAAGAATATAACGTCCAGATCCATTAGTGTCTCACGTTCTGTTGCCCACAAAAAGCAAACAAATCGGTGACGAGCCGCATTCGAAGCGATATCCTTACCGAGGTGAAGAGGATGGAATTGCTGCTTAGAAAATTGTAACGTACACAGACATTCAATATAGGTTATTCATAAATTGTAAGCGTTGTAAACTTTCGAAAGGATGCCTTCAACTAAAAAACGTGGATATCTTTTCAATAGGTAAATTGGTATCTGTTATTTTGCTAAATAACGAACAGATTGCATTCATCACACAAACGAAGCCCACAAAGAGATGTTATTTTCTTACTTATACCCGTCTTACAGAAATGTTCACAAAAGAAAGTACATAAATGTCTCATAGACACACAACATTAATAATAACAACAGAGCATTATTGAAATTGAGTCAGCGAAAAAAATATTTCTGCAATTACATGTGATTATTATCTGTAATGCAATGTTCTCCCGGAATACCATGATATAATGCTATAAATTTCTATCATTGACAAATATGTTGCATAATATGTAGTTGTTGGATCAGAATTACACAATATAAGATTTTAAGTCTTCTATTGACTATTTTAATTTAAATTGCAATTAATCTATGAGTTTTATTCCTCTGGTATCTTTTGTCCCTCTTTGGTAAATCTTACACAAGATAAAAAGAAAATGAAACTTGAAGTGTTAAAATTTGCACTCGGAGATTTCTTTACCCACACATTATAGTTGGTCACCAGCTTACAAACGCTATTAATTCAATCACCATTATGTTTATTAGTATTGAACGTTTGCTTATGATACAAAATGATGGACATAGATTAAATGCATATTTCAAGTACAAAGGCAATGGGTGTCCAAATATATGGAGATATACACCTAAAGGTACCCGAATAGTAAATTCCTGTAAATAAGCTTAGACATGTGTAGTATGTCATTACTAATCGTGTCTTGAATTTCAAAATTAATTTCTTTATTTTGGTTTGTATTCACTAAATTTTACAATAGAATACAAATGCAGTATTGAAATATAAATATGTTTGTCGATATTAGATTTTGGAATCTTCTTATAGAATCCGCTTTGAGTAACCTTGACGAAACTAAATTTTCTAAATGCGCATATTGTTCATCAAAATTATATCAATGTCTTTTACTGTTTCAAGATTCCAAAAAATCTAAAAAGTAATTCCATTTTATGCATTGACAACACAGCAATTTAATTCAACTCCTTTAAATGTGCATGCTGACTTGTTACCTTAACAATTTCGACAAACCAAAGAGAAATCAAATTACAAGTTTTTACTTCCTTTTTCCAATTGACGGTGAAGGAAATATGATGATAGAATCACAATTAAAACCAATTGTTCAGAGAACAATTGAAGGTCTTTCCACCACTTACAATATATTTTGATATGAAAACATTGAAATTAAGTTTTAATGTCAATCCCTATAGCTTGATGATGTATAAATATGAATTTAAAGCAAAGGTCAAAATCTGGAACGTCCAATTTGTCTATGTCCCTGATCTCAATTTCAAGGACAAAACCTAAGCACACCCTAGGACTTTAATATAATGTAAGATTAATGAGTTATATCACTTTACGTATAATTCTATATATAAATTGGGCGAAAACTTTAATTAATTGTCTACGTACCCTTTCAATCAAAATGTATAAGTAACAACATGTCGCAACTTTCAATTGAGAAAAAAAAGATGTTGATACGTTATACGGTTTCTGAAAATAAGTGAAACAAGTGAAAATCAAAATTTAGAATATGACCATGACCTTTTACCTTGACCTATTTTTAATTTGTTTGAACCAAGGACCTCAAACCTAAAGACCCTAGGCCTATATCACTTATGGTTTACCAGTTAGAAACGCATATCACTTATATCAAATACAAAAGGGGACACAACTCTCATATGGAGTCTCTGTATAGCTTCGGTCAAAATAAAAATCCCAATCCTGAAGATTTACTGAACAATTTGTAAAAATGAATTTCTCGCAATCTTTTACGGTTGCGAAGGGGTAGTGGCCACAAGAAAAACAGTGTTTGAGGAGAAAACTCTTGCAATGCAAAGTATTTGGTTACGCGGTTGTCAATTTTCAAAGCGTATAAACTATACGATTTCATATTCGAAATTTCTAAGCAACATCTTATGAAACTACAAAACTACGCAAGAAAAAAAAAATAGGCGGAAGATAAAAAAATAATAATCAGAACAAAATCAATAGGTGTTTCAACGAAAAGGTGGAAAGACCTTATAAAAGTAATAATAATAATAATAATGATAATTGCATTAAAAATAGTAATAATAACCAGCAGAAAAAACAACTCCATGCCACCAACGGTTCCTCAATACACTAGGCGATGGGAGTTAGTTGACCCCTAAACATAACGTATACTAGTTCAGAGGAAACGGACGTCACACTTTACTCCAAAGAATGTAAATGAACCAACATAAACTTACATAATCCAAGACTAACAAAGGCAAGAGGTTCCTGACTTGATCTGTTAACATATACTTATAGACTATCCACAAAAGAGAGCATCTGTCTTAGTAGGAAGTTAAAAGATATCTTTAGTTCACTGTAATGTTTTTGTCGGGGATAGTCCTGATTTCAAGGTAAAGATATTAAAGACAGAAGCGTAACAGAAAGCAAAAAAGACATGCATGTACAAATTGATTTAATGTATTCTTCAGTGTATTAAAAATAATAGTGTGTGCACACTTAACAATTCAATCCATTTTGGTTGCAAACCCCTTAATGTTAAACATTTTTCTAATCAAAATGAAATACAGATATGTATATTACTAGTAAAGTTTACAAGTAATAAGCATTGCCACGTGAAGTTTGCACACTTAACAATAACAGGACTTATAGTGGTTATTATTTTATTAAATATACACTAGTTAACTATCTGTAATGGCCCGTATGACAGAAAGGCAGTTTTTATCGACAATATATGTGATTGCGCTTTAATTTCATCGTGAATATAAAATATATTATTACTAAACGGTGTTTTTCATTTGCCATACACCATATTTTAGGATTACATTTCACAAAACAAAGAATCCACGTAAATAGTGATTATTATTTTAGATAAAGTTCTGCTACTGGTATATATTCGATATTATTTACTTGTTTTAATTTCTTCAGTTTATATGTTACCTAACCTTTGTCAATGTAGAGAGGTTACGATATGCTATACACGGATCATAATATATTTCTAAAGGTGATATAGATATCTCAAGCTTTTTGTTTGCAAAGTTAACCTGTTTATCCAAGACCAACTCTTGTCACACCTATTCTTCTTTACATCCTACTTTTCTGTGTTTCTGAGTATCTGATATCATTAAATCAATTTAATGAATAAGCTGACGTCACGACAATGGTGTAAGTCCAGCAATCCGAATTCATCTCGCTAATATAATCTTTAAGTTACTTAATTGCGATGTTTGTATCAATAATAAGTTATGAGCAAAAACCTCACTCAAAACAATTTTTGTCGCAAGATGCCTCAGACAATGATTTTAATTTGACTTTAAATAAAATCCAGTAAGACTGTTCACTCATATTCAATAATACCCCAAAATTTATGTAAAATGTATCAAAGAAGTCAATTTGACATGTTTTATAACTTTTATAATTAATACCTTGCCATCTCAATTATTCATTGCAACTATATTTGTATATCCCTATGGTTTTGTCCATAATATTCTTATGCACTTAAGAGAATAGGTAAGTTTGTTTATAGTTTCAAAATCTTAATAATGGCCCTTAATATCAAAGCTCCTAATAGTGTTTTTTTTATAATTGTGAAACAAAAACAAAAACTTCTAAAGTAAAAACGTAATAGAATAAAGTCAATCATTAAACTTCAATGTAAAAATCATCGCTTTCTTTCATGATGACAATAATAAAAAAAGTGTATTGTGTGGTGAACTGCCAACCCACCAACCTGCATATGTAAACACAAATGTAACGTCTCAATTCTGTTTGTTACAATAGTTTCGTTACTCGCTGTACTTTTCCTTTTCTCATAACAGGCGCGTTCTGTTATCTCTTGCATTATGGATACTTTTTCTTTTGGCTTAGCGGACTGTCAGTAACTTTTTTTCTAGCGTCTATCGGAAATATGCCCGCATTCAAGGCATGCACTTTTGATTGTCGGCAACCTTTTCGTTACAACTTTCGGATATCTTTTCATTATCCCAGGCATGCAACCTTTCCCTTTGTTCGTTGACAACTTTTTTCTGACAACTACCTGGTACCTTTTCTTGATCCCAGGCATGCACCTCTTCCTGTTGCTTGTAGGCAACGTTTTTCTGACAACTATCGGATTTCTTTCTTTGATTCCAAGCATGCACCTCTTCCAGTTGCTTGTAGGCAACTTTTTTTTGACAACTATCGGATATTTTTCCTTGATCCCAGGCATCCACCTCTTCCTGTTGCTTGTAGGCAACTCTTTTCTGACAACTATCGGACACCTTTCCTTGATCCCAGGCATGCACCTTTTCCTGTTGCTTGTATGCATATTTTTCCTGACTACTATCGGATACCATTTCTTGATCCGATTGCCGTTCAACTTGTTTTTTATATCGCCCGTCGACTACTGTTCTCTTTTCACCCTCGTTGACTGTTTTCTGTTCTTGGAATTCGAAACTTCTAGGATTTATCCGTGTTTTTTCGGCTTTTAAACTGCAAAATTCTAATGATTTTGATTTTTGGCGACAATTTATATCACAAATGTTTTCTAACATCGTATATACCTCATCAGCTCTCTTTTTAAACCGAAAATCTATTTCACAAAAAGTATTTTTTCTCTGTAAACTGACCAAATGTTGATCGATTTGCTTTTTCACTTTGCGAACTTCAATCATCACCTGGATATCGGAAGCCTCTTTTACGGTTACATCTAAAATTTGCTGTGTGTTTGAAAGAGTTTTCTTTTTACTTTCGAGATTGCTAATGGATGAATCAAGATGTGTCTTTTCTTCGTCAAACATCTTTTGACATTGTTTTGTCTGATTTATTTTCATCAAGTCAATTTGTTTTTGTACATTTGTCCAGAAATCGTTATATGTTTTGAGCTGAGAAATGTTTACTTCCTCTAAATGCTTAAGTGCTACTCTTTCAAGGTGAACAAGACTGTCTATATCAGATATTAATGCGCGGATATCATTTTTTATCATGTCTACTGAGGTTGTTTCTCTGAATGTCTCAGCAGCATCCTCTATTGTCAATACCTTTTCACACTTTCGATGGGCCACAGATACACAGGTAGAGCAACAAGGTAAGTCATGATCAGCGCAGAACAATTCAAGTTCTTTACTCTTATGTTCGGTGCACATATTTTTAAAAGATTTCAAAACAATACCCCGTTTTAAAATATCAACGATTTCATGGTCGGAACTTGATTTGTTAATACGATGGCAACTTAGACAGTTAGAACAGAGTGTATCAGAGCAATCAATGCACACAGCAATTGCTTTTGACTTTTTATTTACGTCAATTCTTTCACATGACATGCATATTTTCTCTGGCCTTTCTACTTTATGTTTTTCGATTAATCCTACAAGAAGAAAATTCAAAGGAAGACGCCGTGTCCATTGTTCTGGCGTTATACCTGATTCAGGGGCAAAAACTTTAGACCTGCAAACCGGACAATTAAACCATGTTTTATCTTTTTCGAACGCGGATGTAATATATATTTCGATACAACTTTGACAAAAAGAATGTAAACAAGGAAGATATTTCGGAATATTAAAACGTTCTAGACAAATTGTACACGTTGTTATATCGTCTTCTGTTTTATTACAAGAACACACTTCAGCTGTCGCCATTTCATTTGCTTCTTCTTGCTATGTTTTGTCCGGTAGATGTGTCACAACTTACATATGAGCTAATATATTTATTGATCCGAGATTACAACTGCACGTATCATACACACCTACAACATTTAAAACAAATATAACAATATACATGTTAAATATGTTTTTTTTTATCACTGAGGATTTTAACCCTGCCAATAATAAATAAGTAATAACATATGGTAATAATAACTTAACACAATATTCAAACATATCCCATTCCTATTCATATACATTAAATAATCATCCATTTCAAACAAACTAAATTTACAAAACTATTAGCAGAATTACCCCGAATAACGGCGATGCAAATGAATCAAGACGTTTATTGACGCGTTCGACTGCTTTTCTAACTTTCGCCGTTCCGGCTCAAGCGAGAAAATCAAACTCGTTGAGATAACCAACTATAATCGCTGTACGTGGAGTACAAGAACTTACTTCAATTGTCGACGCCATGTGTAATTCCCTGATGTATGGTTCAATGTTTTTGTTATTCGTTCGTAGATAACAATACACAACTACCTTGATTTAAAAACAAATTACAAATATGGAAATGGATACTTGAAAATCCGTATTTAACTATCATATTTTCAACCCGGTTACATACTTCTGACATTTAAGTTGATAACGATACATATAAACATGTGATGAATATAAATATAATGATGATATCTTACGGAAATTATATACACCACACATTGATAAGTTGTACTCGTATGATCAATGTAAATATTGATAAGAGTTATATCATTTTTTTCGGTAACCTTTATGGTCAAATTAGGGAAACAGTGTGCCTAAGTAAAATTAGATAAAGTTTGCATACAATGTGTAAAAATGTATAATAAAAATACCGAATTTCAAGGAAAATTAAAATTAAAAAAAGGAATATATCTGAAAACCCAGTTTATCTTTACAACTAAGTATTAATTTAAACATTCATAACATGGTTTATAATATCCATAATTTGTCAGTTAAAACGTAAAAGAGAAGAAGGGATGTCTAAATGTTTGTAATAAAACTAGTGCAAAATCATTTTTGTTTACCGTTACCGACAATGCCATACTGAACAAAATAAAACCATGTATGACACAATTCAGAAAAGATCAATTCTGTACATATGCGTAAAATTTTTATAGTAACAGTTAAACACAAGGTAAAATAAAAAATAAAAATAAAGTCATCTTGTGCTTTCAAATTGGAATTTAGCTTAAGTAAACTTATTTAACATAACATACTAGTAAATCAACAGTCCTTGAATGGGATCGGAATTTTTATTCCATTAAATTGCATTGATTTCTGCTTCGTTTCTGTACTATTTTGCATTGACCGAATCATATAATTATTTTTAAACTAGCAATTATGAATCTGACATCACTGATTGGAAATCCGCGACAACGGGTTAGAAATCCTAGATAACGGATTATCATTCAGGGATCTAGGATTGGGAACCAAAAACAGCCATCATTACTCGGAGATCACAGATTGGGAATCCCATATACCGAATTATTTGTTACGGATTAATTTTATTTTTTGAGTGTCTCTTTATGGCTTCCCTACTATTGCCCAGACTTATACCAAAAGTTGTAGCAAAAGTTCTTTAACTTTCACTATACAACGATTATCTCAATTCGATAATTTACTTGGTAATCAATTGACCCTGAAAATAAGAAAAAGAAAAGAGAAAATAAATAAAACGATGTAATGCTGAAATTTATTTTGTGTGCAGTTTCAAGTATACTAAAAACCTCAATACTATTGAGGTGCATAATGTCATTATGGACATCTACGATATACTCTGATATGTTTAGGAAAATCAAGTCAAAGGTTTGATAATGAGTCACAAATATATTGTGCGGTCGTCCTTACGAATTAATCATTACTGGAAGGGACGAATAACGATCGGCCGACCGATAAATACAACGGATGGTGAAACCAACGGAAGATAATTCGACAAACAAACGAAACGACATACGATCTAATGAACAGACAATCGGGAGCATAAAACAATCACTCAACCGTCTTAAGTCGGATGTGGAGATACTCCGTATTTAAACCCTTACTTTGATCTATGATGGTTAACTTTTTACAAATTGTTACATGGGAAGCGAGCTCTCTCATTGGCACTCATACCACATCTTGTAATATCTAAATTTAAATGCATTTGAAGAAGAAGAGAAGAACGAAATTAAAAAGTCAATTGTTCATGAACAATTGAAAGGTCTTTCTTTTTTTCTTTTATTGATAGCCTTCTTAGTTCAAAAATATATGGTTGCTAAGGACTTTTATGTTCATAACAAATGGCTGTTATGGACAAAAATCATTCCTAAGGATAAAAATATTACTACCAGTATTTAAAATGTCATATGTGATATTCATAGTATTCAAAGTTAAAAAAAATAAGTGATTGCTAAGGACAAAAATGTCATTTCTAGTATTAAAAATTTCATATTTATATTATTCATAGCCTTCTAAGTTCAAAAATATATGGTTGCTAAGGTGTTTTATGTCATTGCTAGGTACATTGACCTCTGACCTTGACCTAACTTTTTAGATCTTATTATGCTGAACATTTTTGCAATTGAAAGTTTCTTTCTATCTCTAACCACTTTTGAGATATAAGCAAACAATCATCATTTTGGACCAAAAAAAAAACAAGACACACATTTTCTCCGTTACATTTTATCAGCCATCTTTTACGGTTATAGAGTAAATCCGATAACAAGCTACGGTCAAAATTCTAGTTTATGACCTTCACCTTTGCCCTAAGGTCAATTTTCATGGTCACGTGAATTGATGATCATTGATGATGATCCTAGGTGGCTACAACTTACGGTTTCTAAGTTTAAGTGGCAAACCGACATTGGTTAATTTTCAAAGGGACATAACCCTACCAATGAGTCGTTGAATCTTTTCGATCCAAATGTAACGAAGAACCATTGTCTGTTCTTGAACAAATCCCATCCCTTGTTTTTGTTCCTACCTATAATGGTTATGGAGTATGATAACAAGGTTTTTGGAGTTAGGGGAGATAACCTTTATAGAGGAAATATTACGGGGTCGTGACCTCACCACAAGATAGCTTTTGGTCAACCTAATATCATTTCAACATGTCGCGTACTTTTTCTAGGAAATTTTCTTAAAGTTTGGCGGAAAGAATAATAAAAATCAGAAGAAATATAGTAAGGTCTTTCCATATAGATAAGGAAAGACATTAATAACGTACAATATATGGAACTGTAAGATACATTGATGTCTTCCGATTCATCATTTCTTTTAAAACAAAATGGTGTTATTTATCAACTTGAACATTTTATTCCTATTAACGAATCCGCAACGTTACTTCTAACTTGTAAAGGCTAAATTCGACTTCAGACGTATTAACAAGGAGGAGAGTTCATTAAAACTCGAGGCATTCGGAATTTTCTATCATTTATACCTGTTTTGTTTATATCCTAAGTATATGTAAGAGAATGATAATCCCTTTCTTCATGGTTAACTTATCATGAAGTTAGGGATTATCATTCTCTTACAAACTTAGAATATTGTATAGTGCTCAAGGCGCAAATGATCTCTTGATTTGTTGTATTAAAAAAATTGTTTCATTGTTGGTTTCAATTAAATGTATATAATTGAGGCATGACTTTATTTTGATTATTTCATTTATTGGCTAGTTTTAGTGATGTAGGGACTTTCTTTTAATTTGGAAAATATTAAACATAATGCGTTGTAGACAAGACGTAAGGTGACATAGCATTACAAAGTATATGTTACTGGACTGTGAGTATGAATGTAAATGGTATAATGTTTTAGCGAGGAATTATCCTTTTTTAATAAGTTATCAAAGGAACCAGGATAATACGCCAGACGCGCGTTTCGTCTCATAAGACTCATCAGTGACGCTCAGATCAAAAATGTTATAAAGCCAAACAAGTAGAAAGTTGAAGAGCATTGAGGACCAAAAATTCCAAAAAGTTGTGCCAATAACGGCTAAGG
This sequence comes from Mytilus edulis, assembly GCA_019925275.1. NCBI lineage: Eukaryota > Metazoa > Mollusca > Bivalvia > Mytilida > Mytilidae > Mytilus > Mytilus edulis. The sequence continues at coordinate 36,326,426 of CM034360.1, forward strand.
TAATCTATTCCTGAGATAAGAAAATCCTTAGTTTTTCGAAAATGTCTAAATTTTGTAAACAGGAAATTTATAAAAGGACCATAACATAGATATTCATGTCAACACCGAAATAACAGTTTCAATCGATAAATAAATTTCAGTTAAAACAAATTTTATTCCTCAGCCAATACTTCAGTCAGGCTTTTTAAAACTATTTTATTATGTCTGGGAAATGTTCTAATAAAATGCCTTTAAAAGTTTTCAACTTAAAAACTCTTCGTTTTGAATTGTAAGTAGGTCTGCAAAAGAGGATAATCCCTTACTAAAAACATGATTTACATTCATTCTTCACAATAAAGAGACAGCAGATTCTACAATTTTATTGGTCGAGAGCACTTTGCTATATTCTAATGTACAAATCGATAACACCATTTCTTACATGAAAATACGCAAATGTTACAATAGACGTATAACCAGGGAGAAAAGCAACTAGGTTTTTAACAGGTAATTCAATATCCTTTCCTATAAAAAAAAAGTGGACACAGTGAATATAGGATCCGTTTATTAATTGTTAACTTTAACCTCTTCCCGCCTGTGACTGAACAGCAATGAAAAGAAAAAAATGTCGGTAAAATCCCGATCATTGTTTTTTTAATTTTTAACCTCAATAATAATTTTAATGGTCTCCACACTTAAAGAAGTACTTTATTATGAAATAACAAGTTGAAATGCTGTCAAATCAACAACGAACTTCCACTATGCAACCGATGGTCTGAAATTCATTCAAAGCAGAGGTACTTAATTGAGAGCTGCGCTCAAAGTTGCGAAAAGTAAAATTATTATTCTTTTCTTGTTGATTTTGTACCAAAGTACATTTCGGTTCACTAGTCATCTTATTCTTGGAAATACACTTACTCGTTTACATTTTTGAAATATGAAATTTCCTCATGTATATGTCATAAAACTTAAAGTAAAATGATAGTTTTTGCACTTTCAAAGATGGACTCCCTTAGTAATTGCTGCAGTCTGTACATTTACTTTGTCTTTAGTGTTGTTGATTCATTCTTGATTTTTTTATCATTGAAACCGTCAGGAATTTTGAAAAATGCCTTCTATTTAGACGTGTTTTCAATTTTTTTTTTTATTAGAAAGTCAATTGTTTTTTAACAGTGTTACGCACATTACTTTCAGATAAAAAGTCATAGCCCATAAAAAGGTATTATAGGTTTATTTCAGAACATGTTGCTTTTGCGTTTTAAAAGTATTTTTTTTAAAATTCTTTGTCTCAATCAATCAATCAATCAATCAATCAATCAATCAATGGACCGCTCGAAACCCGTATCTATCAGAGAACTCAAACGTCAACAGATTTATTGCAATATCATTTGTTTCAGCCGCCTGACGAATATTAAAAGATACAATTAAAATATATCTGTCTAATCTTTATAGTATCTACACTTAACAAGACCGAATTTATTGGGACAATCAATTATTCCAATAAGCGAGTACAATATAAGGAGTGGATTATTATTTATTATTATCTGATGGTACATAATGTTTCCTAAATTGACTGTTATAGAAAAAGTAAATATTTTGCTTGGTTCAAAAGGTCGAATAAACAGTCTTCTAACTGATCCCTTGTTTTGGTTTTCCAATTATTTTACGACTAATTAAATTGTTTCGTTCATCTGGTGCACTTATCTACTTCCCCGGACAATAAAACTCCAATAAACACTGATCATTGTTTTGTTTTTCAAATTTGTTTATAGTTATTATTTTGCTTGGTTCGTCAGGTGCAACAACAACTTTCTCAGACAAATATTTTTTTGTTTGTTTCTATTACATATCTCACGTCCAGGAACGTTATAGATTGGTCGTCATCAGTCTTTGTAGGTATTCTTGGTACTTAAACAATTTTATCTTTGAGTTGAATTTTTAGATATGTCTTAACGCTGCAAAGTATATCTCAGTTACCATTGTTGCAGTACATCTAATTTTTTTCTATTACAAAACCAGGCAGTTATACAAATATTAACATATTGTCTGATAGGGGAAATTTACGTATAAACATTTTAATTTGACCGATATTTCCTTTTTGGATACATACCAAACAAACAAATGTGATACACGATAATAATAGGTAAAGCATTGATTATTGTCATTACTCTATACATTTTCACTGCAATTCCATCCCATGTTTACAATTATTTGTCTTTTCATGTCCACTCTCATAAGGAGGGAAATATGCTGGTTTTACTGAATCCGTCCGTGGGTCTTTCTTTTTATAGGACACTTTTGTCGCAGTTATAAGACAACTACGAGTTAAAGCTTCTGGATATATGCTAGATAATAATAAGTTTGCAATATCCCACATTACCTTAGGTTAGGTTCATAGACATGACCAAATAGAAAAAAAAAATATGATAAAAACACCAACCAGTCTACCGATCACTTCACAGAAGATAAAAACTGAAAACAATTTTAAAAGTCGAAAACAATTCATGGGTGATATAAGATGTTGCAAGAATATATAACATCAAGATCCATTAGTGTCTCAAGTTCTGTTGCCCACGAAAAGCAAACAAATCGGTGACGAGCCGCATTGGAAGCGATATCCTTACCGAGGTGAAGAGGATGGAATTGCTGCTTAGAAAATTGTAACTTACACAGACATTCAATATTGGTCATTCATAAATTGTAAGCGTCCGTAAACTTTCGAAAGGATACCTTCAACTAAAAAACGTGGATATCTTTTCAATAGCTAAATTGGTATCTCTTATTTTGCTAAATAACGAACAGATTGCATTTATCACACAAACGAAGCCCATAAAGAGATGTTATTTTCTTATTTATTCCCGTCTTACAGAAATTGTTACAAAAGAAAGTACATAAATGTCTCATAGACACACACCATTAATAATAACAACAGAGCATTATTGGAATTGAGGCAGCGACAAAAATATTTCTGCAATTACATGTGATCATTGTCTGCAATGCAATGTTCCCCCTGATTACCATGATATAATGCTATAAATGTCCATCATTGACAGATATGTTGCATAACATGTAGTTGTTGGATCAGAATTACACAATATAAGATTTAAAGTCTTCTATTGACTATTTTAATTTAAATTGCAATTAATCTATGAGTTTTATTCCTCTGG
>CM034360.1:36334784-36385670 GCA_019925275.1 Mytilus edulis
GAATTGGTTGATCCATACGATGTTTTTTTTACCAAACTAGCTAAGGACATATTTACCACATGTTGGATTGTGGTCTGTCATTACGTCGTCTAATCTTTTAATTACCGAACGTGACTTGTTCCCGATTGTGACTGGTTTGCTGAGTGTGAATTCGCATTGCTATAAGATGTGTTACGGTACTTTTCTATCCCAAATTCATGTATTTAGTTTTGATGTTATATTTGTAATTCTTGACGTCTTTTCAGTTATATTCGTGTGTTATGGTTAAGAAAATTAATCATTACATTTGATTTGGTTCAACGTAATTTGTACGATGTATTACGTTTGCAGTTTGATTCAGAATTAAACGGACATAGAATATAGTTAATTGTCTAATTGATACCTCAGTTTGATATTAATAAATATTGCAATTTTCATTGTTATTAAATGCAATATTAGTATTTAGTACAAATATAATCTTCAATCAATACTAATTCTATCTTATTTTTGATAGATAGTTTTATTCATTCAAATGTGACGTCATTTTTATGCCCCACCTACGATAGTAGAGGGGCATTATGTTTTCTGGTCTGTGGCTCCGTTCGTCTTTGCGTCCGTTCGTCCGTCTGTGCGTCCGTCTGTGCGTCCGTTCAGGTTAAAGTTTTTGGTCAAGGTAGTTTTTGATGAAGCTGAAGTCCAATCAATTTGAAACTTGGTAGACTTGTTGTTTATGATATGATCTTTCTAATTTTAAAGCCAAATTAGACTTTTGACCCCAATTTCACGGTCCACTGAACATAGAAAATGAAAGTGGGAGTTTCAGGTTAAAGTTTTTGGTCAAGGTAGTTTTTGGTGAAGCCGAAGTCCAATCAACTTGAAACTTGGTAAACTTGTTGCTTATGATATAATCTTTTTAATTTTGAAGCCAAATTAGACTTTTGAACCCAATTTCACGGTCCACTAAACATAGAAAATGAAAGTGGGAGTTCCAGGTTAAAGTTTTTGGTCAAGGTAGTTTTTGATAAAATTGAGTACATATGTTCCCTATAGTATAATTTTTCTAATTTTAATACCAAATTAGATTATTACCTAATTTCACGGTCCATGGAACATGGAAAAGGATAGTGCGAGTGGGGCATCTGTGTACTTTGAACACATTCTTGTTTGTGTGCTGTATTACAAATTCAAATGTGACGTCATTTTTTTGTACGTCACTTTCCATTAAGGCCTTGCCTAATTCGGGTGTGTCTATTTTTTGTGTTGGATTTAGTCGGTTTAAGTAATGTATCCGGTTATTTTCTGTAATTAGTTAATACTTCAGTTTTATCAAGTATATCTTTTATATAGTCATTTTATAAAATTTACTGTTTCCAAAAGTATAAATTATTCTAAATAATAGGGATGTTCTGGTCCCAAACAGAAAACCCTGGCCGTTTTTGGCACAATTTTTTTTTAACCTTTAGTCCTCGATGCTGTTCAACTTTGTACTTATTTTCGCTTTCAAACTTTTGTATCTGGGCGTCACTAGTAAGTCTTGTGTGGACTAAATTTTAAACCTGGTGCCTTTTGTTAGCTATAGTTCGTGTGTTTCTTTGTCAAATATGTTCTTCTATTTATTTGTATTGTAGTCCTGTAACGTTGTGTTGTCATTTTAATGTTAAATTTAACATGGCCATTAAAGCAGGAGGTTTGGCATGCCACAAAACCAGGTTCAACCCATCTTTTTTTCTTTAAAAAATTGTCCTGTACCAAGTCAGAAATATGGTCATTGTTATATTATAGTTCGTTTCTGTGTGTGTTACATTTTAACGTTGTGTTTCTTTTGTGTCGTTTGTTTACTCTTATATTTGAGTGTGAATTCACATTATCATAAGACGTTCACGGTACTTTTCTATCCCAAATTCATGTACTTAGGTTTGATGTTATATTTGTTATTCTCAAAGGATTTTGTCTAATGCTTAGTTCGTTTCTTTGTGTGTTTCATTTTAATGTTGTGCCGTCATTCTCCTCTTATATTTAATGCGTGTCCCTCGATTTTGGTTTGTGACCCGAATTTGTTTTTTTCTACCGATTAATGAGTTTAGAACATCGGTATACTACTGTTGCCTTTATTTGAAATCTCAAATTAAAATGCGTTTTTAGTTCCATTCTCTCGATTTCATTTATGATACAAAATTAGACAAACAACAGTACACATATTTTTTTCCTTTTGCTTTTTTCCCTTGGACATTTCCTTAGGGTGCTGTACACTTTATTAATTGCAATTATTAAGAGTTCACTTTCGTAATTGATGTATAATGAAAAGTCATTCATGTGTAGCATTTAATATTGCATGGAAAGCTATGTACTGTGATAATAGAAGGGAAAATACTGATTTTCCATTGGACGAGAATGGGTGAGTATGTTCTAATAAAGATTAAAGTCAATAACACCCGAACAATAAGAGAGAAAATCAACAAAAAGTATACAGACCCTCAGATATACATGGTGATTGATTTTGTTAAGTCAAAAATTTTCCTCCGAGTTCGGTATTTTTGTGATTCAACTTTCTATTGTTTTATAGACGCAATATTAGATTAAAGTCCGTTAAATCTGAAGCTAGAAAAGAAAAAGTGAATATCGCACAAAAATATTCAGACCCTAAGAAGACCATTATAATTGATTTGGTAGAGTCCGGACTAATTCACTCAACGCATCTTTGATCTTGAGAGTGATGGGCAAAATATTTGCTATTTTTTTTTAAGAGTAAAGATATGTAAAAGTGATACGCCAAATGGAAAATTGAACAAAAATATATGGTCGCTAAGACCACAATTATCAACAGAGTGTTAAAGTTTGAGATAACCGCTAAAGTCATACATGCATTTTTTCTCCGGCATATTTAGGTCGAAGCTCGTTCACAAACTTATAAACATAATAAAAAGACAAACGAATTTTTTAAATGAGAGAATCAAAGAGTGACCATTTAAGGGCATACGATACAGTTTTGATCCTGTATTTACAAGTTCGTGAAAATTTGCATATAGGCTATTTTTTACCTGATTAAATCAAATATGTAATAAAAAAAATACCTTCATGTGCTACTTTTTGAGTAAAATGAGGTCGAAATTTTGCATATTTGCTCAAAATTCAGATTTGTGGCCGTAATTTCTTTTTCGAAAGAAAGACATAACTTTTTTGTTATAAAAGATAAACACAAATTGTTTTTTGTTAAATAATCGGTAATTTCTGTATTTTATAAGTATCCTAAAAAAATTATGCATTTTTTATTCAGAAATAACTCATATTTATCAAATGTTCATGAATTGAGGGAAGTACGTCATTTTTTGCTGCATGTTTATCAAAATTAAAAAAAAATCCTCTATTTACAGTTTTATAAAATTTGGGTCACATAATCTCCCTGCAAAATGAAACAAATTGCTGTTTTGAAAAATAGGGGTCCATGAACTCGTTTTCAAATTAAATCAGTTTGAATGATAAAAATCAGTCGAAAAATGCATCTTTTCCCGATATGTCACAGTTTGACGTCGCGAAAATAACATTTTACGTTAGCAACGTCATTACCTCCCCTGTAACTGTATCGTATGCCCTTAAAGCTCTACAAGTACCAAAGATTGAATTAATTTAAAATTCATCAGTCATGTATGAAAAAAAATAGTAGTATATAGGTATCATGCAGTTTGTCTTTTCATCCAAATTCGTATTGCTATGTAATAAAAAAAAAAACAACATATTTTTGAAATTGTTTTTTGGTTTAAGGTGTAATACCACCAAATCATGATACGGCACATCCGGTTGCATACGAAAGTAGGTCTAAAAAAATATTCCCTTGAATTTGACAGTTGTAGAAAATTAACCCTGCCTTTCAATGCACTTAATTTTTTCTGAGTCATACACATGTATGTTGGGTGTCTGAAAGCATCATTCTTTGTTTATTTGATGGTCTTATAAAATATTTTGGAAAGTTAAGGTTACTTAGTTACCAAAGCAGGTAACCAGTAAATAATAGTGTAAAAATTGGGTTGTTTACTTCCGGTGCTGGTTACTTTCTTATATGCAATGAAATGTAGTGTGAAATTTTCACTGTAGCACTGGACAGGATTAAACTTTATTCATGCAAAGTATTTCTTTGGTTGAAATAAGGGTAAATACTGTACATTTTTTTTAAAAGTGCCAATTTAACAAAGACTGATAGGGGAAAATCAATGGTGGTATTACACCTTAAAACCATTGAAAATTTGGATATAGTTTTATAAAAACTTTCTTAATTAGATTTGAATTAGATTATGTTTTAATTTGCATGAGGACATTCTATTTGAAGATGTGTGTTAAGGATGATTGCCATTATAATTATTATTGATCTGTAATCACCTATCAGTGTCACCAAACTGATATACAAATGAACTGATATGGGAAGAATAGCTGGATACTTCATTAGCGAACCGGTTAAACCCCGCCCAGTCAAGTGAAATAAATCGAGTAATATGTTTAGGTTAAATTATATTCTATTAACAATAAATAAACGGGATTGTGCAACAGGATAAGCGTATTTAAGCCCATACCAGCCAACCAAGAATACTACTTGACATTTAAGCAAGAAAATACGTACACAAACATTATCATTGATAATGACAACTAAACAAAATCTTCATTTCAAACTTACCTCAAACCTTACGGAAAGAACGCTTCAAATAATTAATTAAAAAAATATAAATAAAATGTTAGGAAATAAAAATTGGTAAATAATCGTATATGAAATACTTTTATGAAATTTAGTATATCTACAAATTGACAGATGTAACTGTTAATAGTTGAGTAACATAATTTATACAATTAAGTGATAGCTAAATTGAAAACTTTTGAAAAAATTGTAAGTAAAAATATGAATAGAGATGGCTTCAGCTTGACCATTAACATCATATGGTTGAGATATTTCCGTTTGTAATTATAAATGCTTAACATTTGGCTACATAAAAACTTACAGTTAACCTTTAAAGATTTAGCTTATCTCTATTGTGGCGAATATTGCCAACAGTAGTTTACCACCAGGTTTAATCCATGTACCATGGCAAGTCAAGAATATGACAGTTGTTATCCATTCGTCGTATGTGTTTGAGCTTTTAATTTTGTCATTTGATGATCTTTGATTAGGGACTTTCCTAACATAATTTATCATAATCTTCCACTGAAAAAAAAGTCAGCTTGGATTTGATTAGTAATATATATCCGGGCATTAAAGACCCGTATATTCGGCCTTGCCAAGGCGTAGACAATAGCAATGGAAAGTTTGTTAGTTCGCGGGATATTTTGAAAATGTCAAGGTTCCAAATTAGTTGTCGTATATTTAGATACATTTGATTAAAAAGTATTAATTACAGAGAAAGAAAGAGTCAATATTAGTTTGCCGATGTTCAAAAGTCATTAATCCATCTCAAATGTACACATAAGGGAATCGCATAAAATCAAAGACCACGTGTTTCGACGGGGTTAGTATTATTTATATGCATGCATCACTAGTCAAGCGTTTAACATTCAGTCAAAATGTCACAAAAAAGTCGAAATATCAATTGAAAGATTAGACGACTGTTATCATATTTAAAATAGAGGCGGGAAAATTAAAAAAAAGCCTAAGGGACACCGGCAATAACTTGACAAAAAGCGTAGGACGTCCAAAAGACAAATAATATACAAAACACTACATGGAAAGATAAGAACAAACAACTAGATGAGTTCGGGTTGACCAGAAGAGTAAGCAAATCCTGCTCTATTTGTAGCACCCGTCAGGCGGTAAGTGGTATTTATAAATCCAGTAGTTAGTTTCATTCGGTGATGTCACAGTCGAAAGAGAAAAGAACTGGATTGTGATTACGACCATCGGAATATATCTTTGGTTATCTATGACATACATATTTCATAACGGTCAACCCACGATGGCGTTCATTGCACTTGTAATTTCAAAGATGGCAAAAACATGTTGCTTTTGAGTTGAGACAATCAATTAGTAAGGTTAGTTTCATAATAGCAAGGATCCAAATTGATTAAGACAACAGTAGTTTACCGATGAGCAAATCTCATAAATCGATTAAGAAGACTAATCAATGAACCAGCAAAAAGATGAACTATAAACGAGGCGATACCGGTGTTATTTCGGACCATAGCAGTTCTTCCCCCGCGGAGATTTGGAAATATGCATATATAGTCACTTTTCACCCATACCAATATTTTCCCCATATGATAGATTTCATTATATCTATGAGTCTGAAAATTAAATCCAACAGAGTTGTAATGAAATTCTTATGCTGACAAATATTTATTGTAAGTTTACATATAATTTACACAGTTATTCGTCTGTCTGTCTATGTGTCCAATAGTCTGTCTTCATTTTCACCAGTCGTTCTTATAGTCCCTTAGTTTATCTACACTTCACAGCCTGACTATGTGTCCACAAGTCTGTCTTTATGGTTACTAGTCTGTCTATGTCCACTAGTCCGTCTGCATTTTCAACGGTCTATCTATGTATCAATTTGTCTTTCTTCATGTTCAATAGTCTGACTGTGTATTTACCAGTCCGTCTTTGTGTCTAATATTCTGTCTACATGTCCACCAGGTCTTCTCCGTGTTCAATAGTCTATCTACATGTCTACCCTACCAGTCAGTATACATTTCCAAGTCTGACAACATGTCCACCAGTCTGTGTATGTGTCCATCAATCTGTCAACATGTCTACCCTACCAGCCGGTCTATATTTCTACCATACTGTGCCTACATGTCCATCAGTCAATGTATATTTTCACCCGTCTGTAATTGCTTCATTTCTGTTGTTTTGTTTTTTTTACGTCCGAATCTTCAACGTGCTGACATTTACATGCATTCTTTTGACCTGACAACTTTGTACTACATGACTTAGGTGTATAATCTATACTAATACCCTCATGCTTTGAAATGCCAAACAGTTTTCGTTGGAGTTTATTATCACCAAAGGGACATTTTTAATATGTTTCGCCACAACAATTCACGTTGCAGGTTTAGTTTTTCTGACAACAGGCTAGTATGACGAGTAAACTTGCATTGCAATGATTCAAGTAAAGCTTCAAAATTAAATAGTTTTATCTGTCGCCTGTTGATAAACTGTCGTTTCACAACCATACTAAATAGACATCTGCACCTGTCCAAATCGGATGTTCAGTGGTTATTGTCTGTTTATGTGGTTCATAAGTGTTTCTGGTTTTTTCGTTTTTATATTTTTATATGGATTAGACCGTTGGTTTTCCCGTTTGAATGGTTTAACACTAGTTATTTTTGGGGCCTTTTATAGCTTTCTATTCGGCGTGAGCCAAAGCTCAGTGTTGAAGGCCATACCTTGACATATAATGGTTTACTTCTATAAATTGTTACTTGGATTGAGAGTTGTCTCATTGGTACTCATGCTAAAACTTCCTATATCTATGTTTTCGTAGTTAATGTCTGTGTCTGCGTGCTTTTTTTATATGAACTGTAGAATATAAAAAATGGTCTGACGTTGCCGACGTTATATTACAAGGGGGAATTAGCTTCTCGTGTTACTAAGCAATCCAGTCCCCCCCGGAAAAATTGGCATGGGGGAAGTATGGCCATAGGACACCGGCTGCGTCGATATGATATCATGAGCATCTACTTCATAATCCAGCATGCGATTCAACTTTCAGTCAAAGTTTCACAATCGACAATAGTACACAGTCTGTGAAATAACAGATTGAATAAATAATCGTGTCGGTAGTGAGTTGAGACGCAGACTAAAAATATCAGTCAACCCATTCGTGATTGTTTTCGTAAAACTTAGGTTGTGTTGATTGGTGCATTTGTGTTCATTTTTCATTTGTATTCTTTAGGCATTATGATACATATGAGTATACTGATAAGTCAGCCACCCGATGTGCACAAAAAGAAGTTATTGGAATACCAACGCTTTCTTGAAATAGCAATCCAATAAACTAAACAAATATTTTGTCGATGAAGTCCAGCATTTTGAGTATCGATTCAGTGTTTTTGTTTTGTTGAAATAAATGTGATTGTTCAAACAGTAAGATTTTTTATGAACTGACGCTAGAAATGTGTATCTACTAGTTCAATTTTTGTAGAATAATCAATGTTTGATGAGAGATAGTAGATCTTTCAATTGAGCATTGGGGAATAGTAGTGTACAGCGTACAAAATCATTGTGTCGGTTGAATCTGCATGTTCTCTGATATTTTCGATAATAATGACTTAATCTATTTTTCATTGATATCCAAACACATAGTGGCGTCCGTAACTATTCCGTTCTATTCTTAAAAAAACAATCACGTCAATAAAGTATTACTGTTTTATATATAGAAATTGATTGCAAACCTTTCTGAAGGCATTACTATTGTTACTATAATGATACGGCTGTCATTTCTCATGACGTCAGATGTAAACGTCAGAAAAAACAAGTGTAGATTGTTTGTTAAGGTGGTACCCAACACCTTCACTAAAATTAATTTGGCTCGTTTCATTTTCATAAAATTTTAACAAAAAATTTACTTTGATCCTTTGACAAAATATAAAAATTTCAAAAAACTTGAACCAACAAATTTATCAGAAAAATTACACTGGTTATAATTATAGCAGTTTGACAAACACTAATTTTGATAATTGAAAAGCTTAATATTCCCTTAACAACACAACGTAATTAAAACGTTTAGATAATTTTACAGAGTTATCTCCCTGTAGTGTTAAGTACCACCTTAATATAAATCTTTTATTTGGCAAGTAAACTAATAACATTGTACACAAACACGTAATAGCGTATATATCAAAATTTCTTAATATACTAATCATTGTACTGAAATTGCCAATAAGGGGTCCTCTATTCGAGTTCTTTTACCTAATGTACTTAGGTGAGGTTTGGTGAAAATTAACAAAATTAAGAATTGAAAATTGATACTATTAGCTGGAAGAGCATCCATTAAGGATAAATGTATTAAGTTAAACATATTGATAGGTCATGGACCTCCTTTTCGAGATATTTGAGATTTTAAATATGGCGGGAAAATGCTGACTCGGACTTTTACCTTATATTTACATTGGTATTATTTGGGTTTCAAAACAAAAGAAAGAAAATCAAAAATCTTCTAAAATTTTGGTAAATGACCTTTCATAAGCTATTTAGTCTTATATGAAAAAATAGATGGGTGTTATGGGGCAGAATATGGAGATTTTCGTTATAAATTTTTTTAAATATATTACTCACTTGTTTGTCCATGACGTGCTAGCGTTTAATCTGTACAAAAATGCGTAAACAACCTTTACATTCCAAAAAATCTCGTGTTGAGTCACATTCAAACTCATAATTCGAAAATGTTCTAACAAGCCATGGCAAAAAAGAAAAGATAAAAAAAAAACAGTATAAAAAACTGAAGACTGAGCAACACGAACCCAACCAAAAACTTGGGGAACCTACGGTACTCCACATGAAGCTACCGTCATGTTGTTCATGTGAGAATAACCTTGTGATTAGTTTTTTTTATATATATTACATTAGGTGGAAATGAGGACAGGATTGTTGTTACGACGATTTTAACATATCCGTCGTAATCTGTGAAACAGATATTGCATCATGGTCAACTCGCGATGGCGTCCGAACAACACAATTAATAAAAAAAAATTAACAGTAGTTAATAAACAGTCTACAGTAAAATACAATTTCCGAAAATAGACAAAACTCGATAGAAAAAGTAGAAATCTTGTAATATTGTGTGTACGTTATAACCTCAGATTGTAGTGAATATATTTGATAGTTCTGTCTTGACAAATTAGCCTGGGCATATAGGTCGAGCACCTTTAGACTAATGTCTTTGTCTTAAATTAAATTTAGAAACTGACATAACTTTTAATGAAATAAATTGATGCCTTGTCATCCGACATGTATGATCGACCACCATCATTATCTAGAAATAAATATCTCCTCGTGACAAAAAAGATGAATAGATGGTAGTACAACATGCAATTATATTGTGTAACTTGGGGGATATATAACTTGTCTTACATAAATCCAGTCAATTATAGTTTATTCAAAGACATTTTTATGCACTTTCTTTTGTTTTAAATCCCATTTGTACTATAATAGAAGATTTACATAATCATGGACATTCAAACATTGGCGATTAAAAAAGAGGGGTGAAAGATACCAGAGAAACAGTAAAACTCATTGATCGATAATAAACTGATAACGCCATGGCTAACAAAGTAAATGACAAATAATATACACAAAAGACAAAACATAGAAAAGTAAAGACTAAGCAACTAGAACCCCACCAAAAACTGGTGGTGATAGCAGGTACTCTGAAAGGATAAGGAGAATCAACTAATAAGTAATGTAAGAAAAAAATCATTAAACATTCACGAAAGAAAAAATGCCAATGTTATTTGACAATAATCTAAATTAAAGTTCGTTGAAACATATCCTACACCATGTACATGAACCGTTAGCATCAATGACATCAATTGGTAAGCACAAAAGAGCGCTAGAACTTAAATGACTTTTAACCCCAGTCCTCCAAATGCAATGTCTACAAAAACAGCAACAGTCTATACTTGTTCCCTTCGTGTAAAAGAGAAAATTGACATATTCATATTTGCATCTTTATACATGATATCTTTTTATCTATCTTATATTTGGTCTGAAGAGATTAAGTGGCGATTGGAATACTTTTATTTTCTTTTCATTTTTAACCATGGCGTTGTGTCAGTTTATTTTCGATTTATGAGTTTGACTGTCCCTCTGGTATCATTCGTCCCTCTTTAATTAGAGTCATAGATCAATGGCTATCGGAATACTTTCATTATATTAAAAGATTTGATAAACATCAGTAAACAACGATTTAGTGAACATCGACAAACTAACATTTATTCATAGATTTAATTAATATCGCAATCCACCGTTAATACAAAGATAAACTTAACATCGGAATCCTCCATTGTATTCAAAGATTTGATGAACATCGAAATACTACCATTATATTCAATAATACTATTTTATGCTTTTTTGTGCATTTTTCCTTTGATGTTTTTTTGTGATAATTTTTCATATCATGCTTCTCGCATGAAATGGAAAATCATCGCTAGAAACTTAGAACGCACGTGGTGTTGCTAATAAAATTAACATGAAATTGACAACGTCGTCATGGGTAAAATAGCGATAAACAGACTATCATTGGTCATCTCAACTCGATTGCTTTTCTCGCTTTCGTCGTACCGGCGCAAGCGAGGAAAATCAATCTTGTTGAGATGATCAACGATAATCTAAAATATTCAAAGATTAAATGAACATCTGAAAACAATCATTATATCCGAATTAACTTATCATTGGAATACTACTTTTATATTCAAAGACTTAATGACAATCCAATCATTTTTTTTCAAAAATTTAATGAACATCGAAATACTACAATGTTAAATGTAACAACACGCCAAAGAATACACATTTATTGCAAAGGAAAGTTTTAATCTATTGAATGATTTCGATATCCTTCCTTTTAAAATAATTAAATCGCTTTCTAATGTTAGAAAAATCAATTTGCTCTTGGCCTTATTTGAATATGTTGATAACATTAAAACACCAGTATTTGTTTTGCAAGAAAAGTATTTACTCCTGTTCCATATACTGTGAAAATGCCTTTTACAGATTGGACCCAGATTACAATAGTTTAATTCATTATGTATGATAGTAATGATTAATCATAGGATATTCTATAATGAATGTCCATCGATTCATTCGGATTGTTTCGATGGACAAACGATGTTGCAATGCGAATTGCTTTTTGCCTCCTTTGTATTTCTCTCCCGTTTTGCTGTTAGCAATGACTTTTTAATTATATATTCAAGTTAACAGTTGAAATTAAATACAGTCCAGCAATATACAATATTAGGTCAATGTCAGAAAAATACAAACTTTTTTGAATGAGGCTGAGAAACTGGGGAATGCGAGGTTCTACCGAGTCCTTTTCCTGTTGCGCCGAGTACAAAGAAATTTATATTTTTATGACATTGACCTAATATTGTTTTTATACTGCAACTAATATTAATACATTGATAGCTTTTTGAATCGTAACACAAATGTAAAACTTATTTTTCATCTCAATGCCCTGATTGTGGAGAAAGTCTCCCATGATGAAATTGACATTATACAAAATAGCTATGTTACTATATTTAGGTAAATATACACAACTAGTTGCAGTATAAAGCCTGATACCTGTACATACAACTATGAATTGAAAATACATTTCGGCTGAGAATTAAACATGTCGACTTCAATTTTACCTTGGTAACTTTCCGCTTCGTAGAGGCACCTCTCCAGAAGGCCACATTCCAGGGCTTGAGCTTCATATAATGATTTCATGACTGATTGATGATGCTTACAGGTACCTGAAGTAGAATTCATGCATCCTTTCACAAATGTTATGGACGTCAAAATTATTTGGTTGACTTAAACGCAATATATATATGTCACCGATGACCACAAATATGTCCCGCTGGTCGTTACTGCGTCAGTCCCCCAGTCTTCACGTCCGAAACAACTCATAACGGATTTTTTTAACAGAAGTAACACGAGGAGTACCAATAATGAAGCGAAGTACTGCCATTTCTTGATGTGATTCGTGTTACTCAATCTTTGCCTTTTTTTCTTCTATCATTTGACGTTGTTTTTGCCATTGTATTTTCTGAATTTCGTCTACTTAATATGCATTGGATAATTAACTTTAGTTTTGGTTTTGAAAATTTAGGTTGTATTCCTTTCTACCGAAAAATGATAATCATATTTCTTTTTCTTCTTATTAATGAAAAACAATTCTTCACAAAATAATGATAAGGTCACACCAATTTGATTAATAGTTCTTTGGATTTTCCCGCTCCTGTTATGGAGAAATTGACTTATCAAAAAAAAAAAATACCGCAAACTTTTGGGCCGCATTCCGCTCCAAAATTAGTTTATCCTTGACATTTTTTTTTTCTCGTAGACGTTTTTCTTGTGCATAATTGCTCTTATCGATTCAAATTACTCACGTGTGATAAATCGATTTGTTAATAAAAGGTAAAATATCGGGATGCCAACATGAAGTTGTGTCAGATCATTGCAGCTCTTTGGCACATTCCCTCCATTTCCATTCTCAATTTTATAGGACAAGTAGTTATTAAACACGCAGTTATTTGAAATGGATTTCGTTTTACCTATGAAGACTTGTTCTAGAAGACAAAATAAAAAATCTTTCGTTAGACGACCACGACCCCAACAGTACTCGTTAGAACCATTGTAATTCCGGCTACAAAAACATTGATAGAGCTATCTGTCTTGAATGAAATTGATATTAAATTCACACGATTTAAAAAAAAATGACATATTAATCTTATTTTCAAATTGATGAAAACCGATATCCTCTTGTTAGTCTATTGACATGCCCAACTCTATCGTAATGGACAATTAAATTTCCAATATTCGAGACCAAGTGACGGTCGCCTGCAAATAATAATAACGCATGTATTATTGGTCTATAACTTAAGTTTGAGATACATTTCAGGTCTTATCGGAGCACTAGATACCTTTTTTTGTATGTGTTGAGATGTGGTTTGTACTATTTTTTTACTGTTTGTTTCATTTTACCCATGGCGTTGTCATTTGTTTAGATTTGTGAGTTTGAGGATCTTCGTCCTCTTTGTTTCCTATTTAAATCAGAATAATGCATGTGAATGTGGTTTAAGGACATAATTTATTTTAAGTGAATGTTCCATTGCACTGAGATCTACATGCATAACTATATAACTATTTTACTCAAGATGTTGTTGAGATATTCACCTCACTCATTATGTTGATCCTTTTATGGATAAATAGGTCCAACTAGTAGCCAAGCAGCCAATAAACAATTACTTCTATATATGAAAACAACTGTTTCAAAGATATTTAATGTTTTTCTAGGGCATTTTTTGGAATATATACACATGTTTTAAATGTATTCCATACAATATATTTACCTAACATAATTCCTCTTTTTAAATTTTGTCCGCTTTGCCTTCTTATTATATACACATGTGTGAATTTAAATAAAAATTCACACTGTTAAAGCTTATTTGACGAAAATAATCAAAATTATACTAAACCAAAACTAACCAGTAAGTTGGGTATGGTATAGACTGTACTACAGGCACAAATACATCAAATAATATGCATAAGAGCATGTTTCTCCTCCTTTTTCTTTGAAGTTACCCTGTTTAAACATGTAAACAAATTTCTAAATTGCACAATTTAAAAAAATATATACCGCTCGTTCAACTTGTAGAGCACCCGCCTCAACAAAACTCATTTTCAAGAATTTTTACAATCAAAAACATTTCGCTCGCTCGCCCCATATTTTTTCTAGCTTTTGACCAAAGAACTATCAATCAAATTGGTGTGGCCTTACACACTCACAATAAATGAATGACAAATAATATTTAAACTTAATAATGATTTTTGCACAAGTAAACTTGGTAGGCGTCATACCTTAACTGCTAGTTAAACTAAAACATATTACTGTTCAAATACCTTTACTTAGTAATAATGTGGATAATCTTATCGGATAAATTATTTATATATATCCGGATTCACAACACGTGCAAACGACTATTCAACTAATAGTATTATATTTAATTTTGTACTTTGTACTTTCGTTTTTAAACGAAATGGCGGATGTTACTCAAGATTGTGCTATTTGTCTAGAGACGTTGAAAACACCAAAAGTTTTGCCCTGTTCCCATTTATTTTGTGAAGTTTGCATATCAGAGTATATAATATCGACCCCTTATAAACCGGGAAAAAAAACATTCAACTGTCCAGTGTGTAGGGTCGAAATCGAAATAAACAATCCAACTAGTCATAATTCTACTTGGGTTCATGATCTTCCAACAGCTGAAGGTTGCCAAAAAAATTATACAAATCGTCCAACCATGCAAAATAAACAACAATGTCACCCATGTGAACGTTCTGAGAGTGTATCAATCGATGCCACAGTTTGGTGTAGTAATTGTGGTGAAGCTCTCTGTCAGAAATGTTGTGATCTTCATCGTCGGTTTAGGACTACTACAACACATAAAACTTTTCCAATTACCACTACAACTAACGAGGACTTTACGTTCTTGGCCGAAACAAATGAATTTTGTAGTAAACACGAGACGAAGCCGTTAGATGTTTACTGTATAGACCATTCAGTTCTATGCTGCGTTGTTTGTCTAACTGTAAACCATAGAACATGTGAAGTGAAATGTATCGAAGAATTAAATGATGTAAAAGCAGAAAATATTGAGCTTTTTTTGACTGAACTAGAAGATGTAAGATGCACTTTAAATAAACTGATAAAGTTAAAAGCTAAAAATAAAGAAAGCTTAAAATTATCTTTTCAAACCATCGAAAAAGATGCTATATCAACAACCACCAATCTGAAGAAAAGAATGGACGATCTCTGTCAAGAATTTATCAAAAATTCAAGTTTAATGCAAGACGATTTATTAAGCGAACTTGATAACGTCATAAAACAAGCACAAGAACATGCACTACTTTTAGACAATTTGGCATCAAGATTAAAAACAGTAAACTCGTTTGGATCAAGAAGTCAAACATTGATAGCAAAAGAGAACATTAAGTTAGAATTGGCGAAAAAAGAAGCAAACGTTAAAAGTCTCCTGAATGAAAACCAGGTTATAGAGGTGTCAAGTGGTTTTAAGGAAATTTTAGAAGCATTGACTGAGGTTGAAATGTGTGGGAAAATATCAGTTTCGAAAGGTACCAACAAAATGTCTGAGAAATGCAGCAAACAGTGGAACAGTTTATTCAAATCAAATCATGTTCAGCATGTTCAGCTTGACACTTTATCACTGAAATTACGGTCTATATTAGAAGATAAGGAAAAGGAATTTATGTGTGGTGTTTGTTTAAATTCCGAAAAATGTGTTGTCATCTCTTCAACTGGACTGTGTGAAATTATAAACATACAAACTAACCAGATTGTCACCTCTGTTTCTATTAAACAACAAACACCAAAACGCATTTGTTATGACAAAAGTAGTGAACGTTTATTTGTGACCTTCCATGCCAATTACGGTGTAAGTTGTGAGATAAAAGAAGAGAACATAAAACAAGTAAAGTCGCACACTTTCAAAAACTGTGTAAGTGGAATTGATATGTTTGACACTACACTGTATATTATGAGCAACAACGTCTTACAGACTCCTGATTTGCAAAATCCAATGGTGTTTATGGAGACTACTGCATCTGGAATATCAGATGACCTAGCAGTCGATAAGGAATCGGGACGATTAGCTGTTACAATACAAGAGTCCAAAAGTGTCAGCTTCACAACATTTCAGGAGACAGAATTGAAAAATACAGTTCAGTTACAGACAAAACCAGTAGCTTTTACTTTTGGGCCAGATGGCATTCTTTTTGTCGCAGAACTCAATTGTTGCATTAGTGTTATATCGAAAAATGAACAGAACTTGCGACCATTGAAAGAAAAACTTGAAAAATTGGATAACGTACGCGATATATGGACTGATAAAGAATCCAATACCCTTTTCGTTTGTGGAAAGAACTATGTAGAAATATATGGCATACAGTGGTAACAGTCACATACATAAGTTAGTGTAATTCAAAGTCTGTAGAAAAAAATATGTTATCTTTCCTTGGCATTCATCTTAATGTTATTGAAAATATATAAATGTGATATTCGTTTGTTTTAAAATATTCCATTCACACAATGAATGAGTCGTCAATATACCACCGAAGTTCATTAGTTCATATGGTGGGGATTTCCCATTATGATAAACAAACATTTACTAAGGTCTAAATGTAAAAAAAAAGGAGACGAAACTAAGCATAATTACATAATCATAATCTTCAATTCTCCTTCAGTGACCTATTAACCTAATTTGTATTAATCATTAAACCAGGGTGTCGGTCGTTCCATGTCCACTAGTGGTCTTCAAATTTTCGCATTGTAATAAAATCATGGTAACTGGCTTGTTTCAGTGAATAACAAAGATTTCCATGACAGTCAAATGAAATAATTCATTTGAAGATCAACGTACTAATTCATGTATAAATAATGTTAAACATGTCAACTGAATGGAATATGTTTACAAGTATTCCTAAGTGTGCCAACTAACCTATAATTTCTCATAACATGGGATTTCCATATAAGATTGCTAGCCATTGAGTTTAATAGTTTGAACTCCAATCACCTTTTTACTAGTCCTGAATCCAAATCGATACTGTTTTTCGAAAAACTAAGGATTTTCTTACCCCAGGAGTAGATTACCTTAGCCGTATTTGGCACAAATTTTTGGAATTTTGGGTCTTCAATGCTCCTCAACTTTGTATTTGTTTTGGCTTTTTAACTATTTTGATCTGAGCGTCACTGATGAGTCTTGTGTAGACGAAACGCGCGTCTGGCGTATAAAATTATAATCCTGGTACTTTTGCTAACTATTTACACCACTGGGTCGATGCCACTGTTGGTGGACGTTTCGTCCCGAGGGTATCACCAGCCCAGTAGTCAGCACTTCGGTGTTGACATGAATATCAATTATATGGTTATTTTTATAAATTTTCTGTTTACAAAAATGTGAATTTTTCGAAAAACTAAGGATTTTTTTACCCCAGGAGTAGATTACCTTAGCCGTATTTGGCCCAACTTTTTGGATTTCTGGGTCGTCAATGCTCTTCAACTTTGTATTTGTTTGGCTTTTTAACCATTTTGATTTGAGCGTCACTGATGAGTCTTGTGTAGACGAAACGCGCGTCTGGCGTATAAAATTATTATCCTGGTACTTTTGATAACTATTAATAATTTTACCGGAATCCAAAACAATATTGTGAATAATTTTACATGTATCTAAAACAATAATGTGAATAATTTCTTTTTAATGAACTAGTTACGTCTTTGCCCTTAGTCAATTGGTGGTTATAAAGTCGCTGAACAACAAATTGACTCTTACTCAAAATCATCGTGTTTACACTTGAATAAGCAGACTGGTGACATATGTGTCTGCTTATCCTTCTGGGTGATCTGAGATCACTTCCAGGTACTTGGTGAGGTTCGTGTTGTTCAGTCTAGTTTTTCTGTTTATATTTTGTGTGCTTTTGGTTCTTTTCTGCTTGTTTTTAGCCATGGTCTTGTCATTTAGTTATCAATTTTGAGATTGAAGATACTTTGCTATCTTTAGCCTCTCCTTTGTTGTGACGTAAATAATCTGAGATAGCGGACTTGCGCGGGAAAATGGACGAATGTGTGCCCTCAATTGAGTGGAAAGATGATTCATTTCACCTAGGCAGATATTGCAACTTCAAAGGGAAATAGCTAAAAATAGTTTAAACTGTCGTTGGTGGATCTTATAAACCAGATTGAAAGTCTATCAGCAGTGTGTCCTGAATCATACATAGCAGCTGACATAGCCATTTGATTGATAAGTTGTTTTAGTACGCTAGTAAACCAGTTGCTTTTCAATATTTCTATTTAACATAGTTGGCCCTATATGTTTGACAGTCAAGACCTGTAACGTCTTTAAAACTTTTGATCTTCAAATAATTAATGAAAATATAATAATTTTATAATGTATATCGAATATTATTTCTTGTGTGATTACGTGCATATTGTTTTTTCTAGGCCTAAGGGGAATAACTCCAAAGCCACAATTTGTAAGAATAAAAAAGATGTTGTATAATTGTCAATGAGACAACTCTCCACAAGAGACTAAAAGACACAGAAATTAAAAGCTAAATGTATGGCTTTCAACAATGAATAAAGCCCATCCCGCATTAAGAGCTATAAGAGGCCCCGAAATAACAAATGTAAAACAGTTCAAGCGAGAAAACTAACGGCCGAATAAATGTACAAAAATATTGAACCATAAAAGTGTAACACAGCAACAAACGACAACCACAGAATTACAAGCTCCTGACTTGGGACAGGCACATACATATAGAATGTGTAGGGGTTTAACATGTTAGCCGGAACCAAACAATCCCCCTAACATTGGACAGTGGTGTAACAGTACAAAATAGGAACGAATCATGTATTTTTTTTTAATTTCTCGATGACAAAAGGATCAGGACAATTTACTTCGGTTAGGGAACAGAAACAGAGAGGTGTTGTCAATATTTTCTATACCACGACTCTCCTTTTCATTACAAAATTAAGTTAACTGTGACTTGATTATATGTTTCTCTGTGCCTATTTTAGTTCATTTAAAATTCAGACCAAATTGAAATTTGATCATCCAATTAAACTATAAATCTGGTAGGTTAACTGAGCTGAAAAGGAAACAGAGTATAAAGTGGTTAAATGAACAACCTTACAGCCTCATATGATTGAATTCAACTTCATGACTAGTAGGAATTTCTATTGTTATAGGTCGTTTGAAAAGTGTTCTTTTAAATTGCTGAATGTCAAAATTTTGTTTTCATACAATTCTTTTATGGGAATACGATACCGTTTATTTATGCAAACTCAAACCCACCTCAGAGTTCTTGATTTTCTTGCTGTAAGACCCATTGGTGGCCTTGGGCTGTTTCTGTTCTTTGTTTGGGTTGTTGTTTCTATAACCTATTCCAATTAAAGGCAGCTTTGAAGCATGTATAGAAAAACTAAACTAGAGGGTCCAAGGACCCTGTGTCGCTCACCTGATATTTTTATTTACAATTGTTACATGATAAATGCAACTGTTGTACTGTCGTTTAGTTTCAGAGATATAATACTAAAAAGTGCATTTGAAACCTATGCTTTATTTCAGCCATGTGGGCAGGCAGGGTCATCATACACAGTGGTCCCTGGATATCCTAGTGGTGATTTAAACCAAGTTTGTTTAAATTCAACAGTTGTTTAAGGGGAGAATTTTTGTAAAATTTATCTAACAAGAAATGCAAAGTAATGAGAAAGTTGTGAAGTAGTTTTGTTGTTGCGCAACATCCCCCCCCCCCCCCCCCTCACTTTGCCAAAAAAACAAAAAGGTAATAAAAAATTATCATATAAGGGCAATCTATCCTATTAATGATTTCTGCAAAATTCAGTTGATTGTGCAAGGGTTGTATAGCCAGCTGAGGTCGTTAAAAACTCTCTTTCTTTTGTTGTTGCAGATAGATCTTGACCTGATAAGCAATTTTACCACATGTCAGATTTGCTCTAAATGCTTTGGTTTTTGAGTGATAAGCAAAAACTGCATTTTACCCTATGTTCTTTTTTAGCCATGGCGGCCATCTTTATTGGTGGCCGGTCACCGGCACAATTTTTAAACTAGATACCCAATGATGATTGTGGCCAGTTTGGTTAATTGGTCCAGTAGTTTCAGAGGAAAATTTTTGTAAAGATACTAAGATTTACGAAAAAATGGTTAAAATAATGACTATAAGGCCAATAACTCCTAAGGGTCAACAGACCATTTTCGTCATGCTGACTTATTGTAGATCTTACTTAGCTGAACATTTGCGTTAAACAGTTACTCTAATCTATAATAAATTCAAGATAATAACCAAAAACAGCAAAATTTCCTTAAAATTACACATTCAGGGCAACAACCATCAACGAGTTGTCCGATTCATCTCAAATTTCAGGGCAGATAGATCTTGACCTGATAAACAATTTTACTACATGTCAGATTTGCTCTAAATGCTTCGGTTTTGAGTGATACCAAAAACTGCTTACCCCTAAGTTCTATTTTTAGCCATGGCGGCATCTTGGTTGGTGGCCGGTCACCGACACAATTTTAATTAGATACCCCAATGATGATTGTGGCCATTTGTTTAATTTGGTCCAGTATTTTCAGAGGAGAAGATTTTGTAAAAGATAACTAAGATTTACGAAAATGGTTAAAAATTGACTATAAAGGGCAATAACTTCTAAGTAGTCAACAGACCATTTTGGTGAGTTGACATAATTAGTAGATCTTACTTTGTTGAACATTTTTGCTGTTCACATTTTATTCTATCTATAATAATATTCAAGATAATACCAAAAACAGAAATTTTCTCAAATTACAAATTCAGGGCAGGCACCTACCAACGGTGTCTGATCATCTGAAAATTTCAGGCAGATAGATCTTAACTATGAACAACTTTTACCCCATGTCAGATTTGCTCAAATGCTTTGGTTTTTGAGTTATAAGTCCAAAAACTGCATTTTAACCCTATGTTCTATTTTGTTGCCATGCGCCATCTTGTTGGTTGGGCGGGTCACGAACACAATTTTTAAACTAGATACCCCAATGATGATTGTGGCCAAGTTTGGTTTTAATTTGGTCCAGTAGTTTTCAGAGAGAAGATTTTTGTAAAGTTAACGACGGTGACGACGACGACGACGACGGACGCCGGACGCGACGCCGACGCCAAGTGAGAGAAAAGCCACTGGCCCTTCGGCCAGGTAGACTAAAAAGGAGATGATTCAAAAGCATAAACTGGACTGTTTTAAAGCAATTCGAAAATTGATGAATACCTTTTATAAATTGATATAACAAAATAAATAGCATTAAAAAGTTTAAGCAATACTTTCATTGTGGCCACTAAGTGGATATAAGGTCAAATAGGATTGTAAGTAGGCTATTTTCTTTCTTTTTGCACTTCGATGACTGACTATGGATGTACTACAGCAGCTTGCTAAAATTTTGATCCGCTGAACCGTTTGATTTTTAGACAAAATGTTCATTTCATAAGAATTTGTAAGTGGACAAAGACTTGTAGATAGATGCTTTTGTGTTCTGTTAAATTTTTCCTTTTAAAATTGTTACACGATGATGACTGCTGTACCCATATTTTGACTACTCTATTTATAATGTCTGTTTAGTTCACGCATCATTGTAAATATAACGGAATTTGATGAGACTGTCAACAAAGTGAGAGATTTAGCACTATAAAACCAGGTTTAATCCACCATTTTCTACATTTGAAAATGCCTGTACTTAGTCAGGAATATGACAGTTCTTGTCCTTCGTTTTTGATGTGTTTTGTCATTTGAATTTGCCACGTGATTAGGGACTTCCCGATTTGATTTTCCTCTGAGTTCAGAATTTTTGTGATTTACTTTTTAACAATGAAATAAAGACTTCCATTGTCCTCTGATGGTCACTGTTATCAGAATAACAGGATCCTTCAAATAAGTCATACCAAATTTCAGATTACCTAGCCTTACAAACCTAGGCATTAATGGAAAATAAAGTTAAAATAAATCAACAAAAGATTAAGCCTTTTATTCCAATGTAACATAAAATATCTCAAAGAAAACATTATCACTTCAGTAAACAAACAAGCACCTAAAATGTAATATAATTTAAAAGCATGTAAAATAAATTATACTGTAGACATCATTTCCAGGCATTTATATTTCTAAAGCCCTATACATCTTAAACAATTAATACAATGGTTTACGTCTTTCTTTTAACTGGCATGTAACCATGTTCGATCTTGAGAACTAAAATGTCAATTTATTCACTTTATACAAAAGGATTGATGATAGTGGTTTAAATCATCCTTTTCAAGTCAGTCATATTCTAACTCATACAGTGAGCATAAGTACTGTTTATTTACATCAAACTTCAATTTAGTGCATCAAATAAGGTCATCATTCAGCCTTATATCTAACTATTAGGTATTGGTTTTGGTTTTCCTTAAAAGCTGCATAGTTACCTATATCTGTTCCCTTTGGTGGAGAGTTGTCTAATTGGCAATCACATCTCACCTCCTTATTTTTTATTCAGAATTAAGTTTTCATAAAAAGATCCGTTTTGCCACACAAGCCCAACAACGTTTTCTTAAAATTTATATTAAATACATTAACATGATATAAAACATCAAAGCACAACTGATAAAATCAAAATTATTATAACATTTCTGTCAATTTTTATGAATTGCATTTGGCAGCTTCCATATGAATTTCAGATATGAGATGGTTTTGGTTACGTTTTGATTTACAAAATTTTAAAGGTCAAGTAATATCTCTTTACTTCATTCTGACTAATAGCTTGACTAGCAGGTCAAATACAATTCTGACCAGTTATTGCATAAAGTTTTTCACTATAAACCACAATATACAAGGCTTAAACATTGTGACTGAAACTCTTCTTTTTCTCTGTGCTTACACCATGAAAAATCTCACATATTACATGTGATACATTTTTAATTCATTCCACATTCAGAAAGAAACTATGAAAACTAAACATTAATATTTCCTTACAAAACCCATGATTCCATGCCTGCATGGATTGTTACATTCCAATGAGTCTGCATTATAAATCACAAACACCAGAGATATCAATTAGCTCATGAGATCCGAATGTTGTTATGAAGCCATCATGTCCTACTATTGTTAATTGTTTCTTAAAAATGCCTATGCTTCCCACTTGACAAAAAATAAAATATTACTATATAGTATATGCAATTAATTGATTAATTTTGCAATCAGGCCAAAAGTATATGTGTGGTTCCATTTACATCCTTAAAAATAAATATGGTAGGTAGATCAGCAATTTCTTTTTTTGTTGTTGTTGTTGATTACACAGTTGTGTTACATTTCTAGTTAGTTTTTTGTTGTATTCTGTTCAGAATTTGTTGTATTCTGTTAAGAATTTGTTGTATTCTGTTAAGAATTTGTTGTATTCTGTTCTGTTAAGAATTTGTTGCATTTTAGCCATAGTGGATACTTCTTTACTGGAAATTAAGATGACAGAAGTCTATAAATTCAATTATTGAAATTCACAATCCACAAAATGGGATCATTCAAAAATATTTTTTTAGATACGGAAAAAAATTATTCTAGGGTCCGAAGTTTTAATCAAGGGTCAGTGGTAAGTCATACCACCTTTAATCTTTCATTTTGCCTCAGGATTCCTCACATTCTCCTGGTATCATTATATTTACAATAGAGGTAAAGGATAAGTTACAAATCTCATAAACTGATTGGTATCTCTGTAATCAATACAAGGTTAATATATTTTCTATAATTAAACAATTTTCTCTTTCAAAGTGATAATATATAATTTTGATATTTCTTCTCAAATTATGGATTCAATATCTACTTCCCAGAAAATAAAAATCTAATGTGGAATTATACAATCATGAAACAAGTTTAAATGATTCCTAACAACTAATAAAACATTCAAAGATTAACTAAAATTTCTACTTGAATTATACCAATTCCACTGAGGAATTAATCCAACTATACTTAGGAAAAGAACAGTTTTGAGAGCTCAAATGATATAAATAAGTTATTTTAACCTGTTCCTTCTTTTGATAGTTAATTCACTACTACATGAAAAGTGCTTGTTTAAAGCAAAAAAAGAAAGTACAACACATCAAACATATTCAACTATCATGTAAAAACAAAAACATGTGTTCACTCCATTCCAGTATATTTGAATACCCTTTTACCAAAATTACTACATTGTTGTACTATCTTCTTCATGAAAAGTTTCAGTTGAACAGGTTTCACCATATTGACATTACAATCTAAACGAGTCTTGTATTTTTTTCTCAACAACACTCTTAGTCAATCAGACTACTTTAATAACTTTTTATGATAAAAATAACTTAGATCTATATCATATAAACATAACGTTTTATATTTTCATCAAGGTCCTAAATATAACCAGGCTACAAGGAATATTGAAAGTTCAGAAAAATATGATATTGATAAAAATTTTAATAGCTTATAAAATTTTGCCATCAAACAAACATATTCTATGAAATGGTCAGAATTTTCTTTTTATGTCATGACTTTGCTAATCAGTATTGAAATGTCCAACAAATGATATAACAAAAATGTGTACTTGGTTGTCAAGTAATATATATTCAATCTTAAAAAATGCTGGACTAAAAAAAGACCACTTCCCTATCAGTTTCAGATCATGTTCAGTATAATTAATAAAATTAATCATTTCCTGTAAAGAAAGCAGTTGCATCTTAAGAAGTCCTGCTGTTTGCTTTATAAGGGTCTAAAGTTTTAAATTCAATAAGTAACTACCTACTAACAATATGTAAACCAGAATAAAGGCTTTTGTAAATGTATGGGTAAAAAGTTCCCCTTTTTAATAACTTGCACACACTCAATTCATTTGTCAAGTTTCTAGATTAGTGAATCAGATTATCATCAAGGCTAAACATTTGTTGTTGATACCCTAAACAAAAACAAAAATCAAAACAAATTTAATATCCATCAATAATAACCTGATAACACTGTACTTAACAGTGTAAATTTGTAAGTTATCACAGTTCATTGGGCATCAATTCTTATTTGAGAGTTACCCTGAAATGTAATATACCCTCTGGCCTCTGCGCATGCATAAATACATTCACATTAAAATATGTTTTACAGTTAAATAATATGGTTAACTTTCTAATATTAATTCTAACATATCTTTGACATTTGTTTGTCAAAGACATTTTATTTTCACAGCATTCCAATTCATTAGACTATGGATTCATTATTTGTCAGACACCAAATATCATGGGTATATACATACATTACCATAAATTTAAATTTTCAATTAAGTATATATTTTATATAGACTTACATGTAGAATGTGGCCACGCCATTAAATCATATAACCACACAAAATATATTTTTTCCCAAACCCCAAAAAATTGATTCCACTTAAAATAAAAGAATCCACAGCTTTAAAGCCACAAATGTTCTGTTTTATTTAAAATTTGAGAATATATAATCATTCATATGTTAGCTTTAAAAATGTTTTTGAATTAACAATGTAATCAAATTTGACTGAACTTCAAAAACAGTTTAGCAATTACATTTTCATAATAATCATCTGTCTGTGTTGAAAACAAAAAAACTTTTCCTAAATATTTTGAAACATTTTGTGATGAGTAATAAAACAAATGTAAATGCAAAGTTGATAAAAATATCATGTTTAATACTAGCTGTATGTAGGTAGGGACTTTGATACACTGAAAAAAACTATTATCTAAATAATGATTGTGTTGCAAATTGACATGGATTTCTTCAGCACCATACAAAGGTAGATAACTCTTCAAGTTCTAAGGGGAGATAATTCTAAAAGTTTCCTCCTTGTGAATATTGGTGTTCAGTTTTAATTCCTCCCCAATTTAAAATCTGTTTGTCTGGATTTTCGTCCCAATCCTGCTCTAGTTTCAACTGAAAATATAATAAATCAATTATTAAGAGACTTGATATATCATTTTTCAATTAAAATTAAATTACATTATCCATGAATAATAACACCTACCTTTGAAAATCTATAAAGGTTTATTTTTAGTCACACAATTGAGTTGTTACAAGGATTATTAGTAGTTTTTTCAAGATTTACATACATTGTTTTAATGTCTAAGGGTCCTTATTTGGTATTACTTTGGATTCATTATTATACCAATTTTTATGGATCTTGTGAGTAAAGATGAGCAACGAATTCAAATGTTCAAAAAAATAACATTCTTTCTTTAGGCTTTGTATACAGAGAAATTGGCAAAACCACAAAGTCAAATATCCACAATTCAAATATGCACATTTTTAGCAAATGAATCCACAGTAATGTAATTTGAACTCTGTTGGACAGTTGTATCATTGGCAATCATACCATATCTTCTTATTTTTATATTGGAAGTTTTCTCATTTTGACAACCTTGAGTTGGCATCTTTTTTCATTCATTTAGTTTTTCTTTTCATTAAAGATGATTCATGAATAAAAAAAACAATTAATAAAAAATCCACATACAAGATGTAAATTCAGATTCTAAAATATTTTGATTAAACAGTTTATTATAACATGTACTGAATCAAATGACATAATAATATAAATATGTAAATATAGAGGATAAGTTCTGATTATATATTTCATAATAAAAGATAAAAGAATATAAAAATCCACACCAAATAAGAAAAGATAATTTTTATAAGAAAAACAAATCACCATATTTCAACAGAATACACCATATGAAATATTAATTAACAAATGTGTCCCCCCTTTAATTTTTTTATTTTGTGATGGTTTTGTTGGTTAAAAAAAAGCCTTTTAGCAAATGTAGCAGCCAAATAAAAACCACACATAACAAGATTTGTATTTTATTTTTTAAGCATAATTTAAAAGTTTTCAGGGGTATTTCATGTAAAAAAAGAGTTGACAAAGTACTTTATATTTTCAACTTAATAAATAAAAGAGGACTTATTTTTAATACAAATTATTAATTAAAAGCAGTCAACTTATAAGTCTCCTTTTCCATTACAAAAAAATTATTGGACTCTAACATGAAAACTGATAACAAACACATTCACTTAAATGATACCAAAGTCACATAAACATTGACAAGGGAGGTAATAACAGATCCTGTAAAGCTTTGATATTTTCTAGCTGTTGAAACTATTTCTATAATGATGGTGTATTTCATTGTAACTTACTCTGCTAAACTTTCTCTCAATCTGTGGATTATAGAAATTAAGTTCATACCAACCACATCAAGAGCAAAGCAACATAACAAACAGGAAAACAGAATATATTCTATAATGACTACAAATTATTCAGACCTGCCAACATTCATGATTTATGGGTGATTTCTCATATGAGAGGTATTGACTAGATTTTTTAAATAAACCATCATATAAATTGAAAACTGTGGATTCATTAATGTTCAGTTTCCGTTGGTTTCATTAGTAAAGTGAACCTTGAATTTCAATGTTCAAATAAGTACTTTTTGTAACACAAATTTAGGTAACCTGAAAACTATAGTATTTCCTCATTCCATGAACATGTGTACCCAAGAAAATAAATGGATTCACAATTCCTAGAAACAGCATTTAAAGCAGTTCAAATGAGATTTAAGTAAATATTGACTCATTCAAAACCATAGGTGGTAAGAATAAACTTATGGAATGTATAACAGATGGATTAGGTTCTCTTGTGCTAAGAATAACCATGGAGATATTATGATGGCAGGTATGATAATATTTCAACTAAGAAATGAAAAGGTTAACACAAAAGGTCAAAAGGCAAAGTAGTTAGTTAAGAAAATTACAATTTGGAGAGTACAATATTTTCTTCAGTTACAAATACATACATGTTCTTATTTATTATCAATTACTAAATATGTACTAATGACACTATTTAACCGGGATTCCAAAATATAACCAGGTGCTCCGCAGGGCGCAGCTTTATACGACCGCAGAGGTCGAACCCTGAACAGTTGGGGCAAGTATGGACAAAACATTCAAGCGTGATACAGCTCTGAATTTGGATTGTGATCAAATTTTTGACATTACATGGTTTTTTTTTACACAAAACAAATGTCAAGATTTTACAAATCAATTAAAGATTTATTCTTCAAACTTTTTAAATCTAAAATTAAATAGTTGACACAGCATAGGTTTCTGACACAGAATGAATGTGGTCTAATGAACTTAAAAGTTTTTTTTTGCCTTTGAGCAATTCACTATGCTGTTGAATATTAATCCTCTTAAAAAAATGTTTGAAGAAATTTTCTTTTTATTTATGAAATCTGAAATGAGAAAAATTTAAACCCCCCCCCCCCCCCACCTTTTTTTCACATCCCCGTTTCCCTTTTTCCAAAACTGATATCAATTCAAATTTCTAATGGATTTTGCAACAATAACTACTCTTTTAAAAACATCATAAAATATTAAAATGTAAAATAAAGTGCTTGTTATCACTGAATGGTAAAGATTGGTTGGTAGTAAAAGTGAATATACATTGTTTATTGTATAATACAATAAAAAAAACTTCATCAGCAACATTTTATATTGGCAAATTTCCAATGAAGTTATTTACATAAAGTTATTGGCAAATAAAAATAGAAAATGACATCATAGTCATGTCTGGCAAATGTCCAACATACATTATCTAAAAACATTTTAGATAAGATAAGGAAAAAAAGCTTCATCAGCAACATTTTATATTGGCAAATTTACAATAAAGTTATTTACATAAAGTTATTGGCAAATAAAAATAGAAAATGACATCATAGTCATGTCTGGCAAATTTCCAACATATATTATCAACTACTATTCTATACAAAGAAAGATAACTCCAATTGAAAATTAATTGCTATTGCACAATATTGTGCAATTAGATATTTCTTGCTATTATGCAATACTGTGCAATTGGAAATTTCTTGCTATTGCACAATACTTGATATTGAATCCTGATTTGGACCAACTTGAAAACTGGGCCCATAATCAAAAATCAAAGTACATATTTAGATAAAGCATATCAAATAAGCCCAAGAATTTAATTTTTGTTAAAATCAAACTTAGTTTAATTTTGGACCCTTTGGACCTTAATGTAGACCAATTTGAAAACTGGACCAAAAATTAAGAATCTACATACACAGTTAGATTTGGCATATCAAAGAACCCATTTATTCAATTTTTGATGAAATCAAACAAAGTTTAATTTTGGACCCCCATTTTGACCAACTTGAAAACTAGGCCAATAATTAAAAATCTAAGTACATTTTTAAATTCAGCATATTGAAGAACCCCAAGGATTCAATTTTTGTTAAAATCAAACTAAGTTTAATTTTGGACCCTTTGGACCTTAATGTAGACCAATTTGAAAACGGGACCAAAAATTAAGAATCTACATACATAGTTAGATTCGGCATATCAAAGAACCCCAATTATTCAATTTTTGATGAAATCACACAAAGTTCAATTTTGGAATCTTTGGGCCCCTTCTTCCTAAACTGTTAGGACCAGAACTCCCAAAATCAAACCCAACCTTCCTTTTATAGTCATAAACCTTGTGTTTAAATTTCATAGATTTCTATTTACTTATACTAAAGTTATGGTGCAAAAACCAAGAAAAATGCTTATTTGGGCCCCTTTTTGGCCCCTTATTCCGAAACTGTTTGGACCTTAACTCCCAAAATCAATCCCAATCTTTCTTTTGTGGTCATAGACCTTGTGTTTAAATTTCATTGATTTCTATTTACTTATACTAAAGTTATTGTGCGAAAACCAAGAATAATGCTTATTTTGGCCCTTTTTTGGCCCCTAATTCTTAAACTGTTGGAACCAAAACTCCCAAAATCAATCCCAACCTTTCTTTTGTGGTCATAAACCTTGTGTCAAAATTTCATAGATTTCTATTTACTTAAACTAAAGTTATAGTGCGAAAACCAGGAAAATGCTTATTTGGGCCCTTTTTGGCCCCTAATTCCTAAACTGTTGGGACCAAAACTCCCAAAATCAATCCCCACTTTTCTTTTGTGGTCATAAACCTTATGTTAAAATTTCATAGATTTCTATTCACTTTTACTAAAGTTAGAGTGCGAAAACTAAAAGTATTCGGACGACGACGACGACGACGCCAACGTGATAGCAATATACGACGAAAAATTTTTGTCGTATAAAAATGATAAAAACAAATCTAACTACATTTGCACTAAATGAAAGTGGACAAAGTTCCAAATCAGTTTCCCTATATCTGTATTCTTTTAACTGAAGAAAAGACAACCAAATATTTTTGAAAGCGATATAAAAAGAAATTGCAATGAGGAATGTACTTTTAAGCTTCTAATTACAAAATAAAAGCATACAATTTTTAAAGCTAAATAATTTTACTTTCTGAATGGTTTATCATTGTTTTTTGTTTTCAAATTTCGAACATTATGCTTTTCATTAACAGTTATATCAATCTGTTTCAATATAAATGTGTGACATTTCAGTCTTTTTATAACAGTATTTTGGTAGTTCCCAGATATTTAAAGCTTGTAAGCTTAAAATTGAATTCTGAAAAAACTGTTAATTTGATTACAAGATGGTAAATTTTCACATGGATAGGGAAAATTCAAAAGGTATATTTTTTTTTCCTAAAGGATAAATTTTTTGTCCCCAAGGATAATATTTTTCACTCCAAAAGGATTAATTTTTTGTCCCCAAGGATAATATTTTTCACTCCAAAAGGGTAAATTTTCGTGAGATTTTTTAAATCCATTGAAAACATTGAACAATCTCTTGAACAATTATACCTTTCTCTGTTTATGTTTTTCTGTTTCTTTTTTCTCCCACTGTTTCTGTTCATTTTGTTTATCCTTTGTAGCAGTTGATCCACAACCCCACACCTACAAAACATTTAAAGCTACATGTAATAAAATTGAGAATGAAAATTGTGAATGTGTCATAACATATATGAGAAGAACATAACCTGTGTCATGCCAACAACTGGTTTTCTGTCCCAGGTTAGGGGAGGGTTTTGATCCCGCTTACATGTCTAACCCTGGCACATGATGTATGTATGTGCCTGTCCCAAGTCAGGAGCCTGTAATTCAGAGGTTGTCATTTGTTTATGTGTTACATATTTGTTTTTCGTTCATTTTTTTATATCAATAAGGCCGTTAGTTTTCTTATTTTCTTTGTTTGAATTGTTTTACATTGTCTTATCAGGACCTTTTATAGCTGACTATGCGGTATGGGCTTTGCTCATTGTTGAAGACCGTACGGTGACCTATAGTTGTTAATGTCTGTGTCATTTTAGTCACTTGTGGACAGTTGTCTCTTTGTCAATCATACCACATCTTCTTTTTTTATATTTAAATAAATGTGTTTAGTTCTGAGCAAAGACCCTATAAGTGAATCAATATTTAATGACCTGACAACAGTATGTCCATTTTCAAATTACCTACTATAAATAATTACTATTTAAGAACATTTGTATTCTTTCAACTGAATTTTACGCAACTGTCATACAAAACCAGGTTTAATCCACCATTTTCTACATAAGAAAAGCCTGTTCCAAGTCAGGAATATGACAGTTGTTTTCCATTTACTTGATGTGTTTTGTCCTTTAATTTTGTCATTTGATTTGGGAATTTCCGTTTTGAATATTCCTTTGAGTTCCATATTTTTGTGATTTTATTTTTTTTGTAAATGGAAACCCAATCTAAGTCTGCTCTTTCTATAAGGTTTGAATACATCTACTACTACCATATAGTGACCATCTGCAACACACTAAAGATTATGTCACACAAGAGAATATACAAATTAAACATGCATTCTGTGAGAATTGCATGGCAATACATAGTCCCCTACTGATTACTTATTCATTGTATTGGAAAAAAAAGCGACCTTGATATCTAACTTGTCAGGGTGTAAACTTTATAACAAACTTCAAGTCAATATCTTTAAGCATCACCAAATAAAGTGTTGAAAACTGATTTTTTAAGTGAATTTTGTAAGTCCAAGGACCATAACTCTGCACAAAATCATCAGACAAGAACAAAATTCAAACTTGATCTGTAACTTGCCATAATAAAACAATACATCAAATATCAAATCAATGGGTACCAATATAATTGTAGCTTCAGAATCTGGGTAATGAAAGTGTTAGTGCGGATTCATCACAATACATTGGAAAACAATATTCCTGTATTTCGTGTGTTTTCATGGCTGTTCCAGAAAATACTATGTCCCCCCAATGGAAGACATTTTGTTTTTTTAATTTTATATGGGTGCTTGTGTTTGAAATACCTAAATGCTAAGGGAGTGTTGATCTAATTTATTTTTATTTCTGTGGGTGGTGGGGGTTAAATAAACGTACAGTCTCTGGGAGGGACATAATATTTTCTGGAAAAGCCCTAAAGAATTCTTACCTCCAATTTATTTATAGCACAATTAACTCCATAATGCTCCACTTTGTCAAAATCTGATGGGATAACTATAATCAAAGATTTAGGATCTTTTCCTATATGGATTCCTTGTCTTATATCTCTTGAATATTCATTCCATAATACCATAGGTCCACCGGCTGAAACAAAAACAAAACACATCTATGTACATTTTACTCTCAAGACTAAACATGATTGTAATCAACAAGTTAGGCAGTCAAATGGTGATTTCCTGTATGTATTGTCAAGCTGGGATTGTGTTTAAGATTTTATAATCTTGCACATTTGTTGATGTTTTGTATAAAACTTTTCAGAATTGCTTTCAAGTACAAGCCAATTCAAACAAATAAGATTTATTTAGATTAATGAGTTACTTCCCTTGTCACAATGTTATTTTTAAAAATATATATATATAACATAACTACACAACCTTAAAAAAAATATATATTTAAATTGAATTAATTGCTGCATAACACAGATTAAGATTGCACTTTGAAAATGGAGAACATAATTATCTGCAGGCTAGGAATGAAAACCTCTACACAGATACTTTCTTATAAAAATCTTTTTTGAAGTATGACAGTCTGTATTGCATTAACAAAAGTGTATAAAAATACTATACAGTTATGAATAAAATTATCCTGACTGCAGCCAAAATTAAACTGGGACAAAGAAAGTCATTTCAAATTAAATGGCCTGGAGATCACCTACTATGGTAATCAACTTATATCTACTAACCTTGTACTACTCTAAATACTGGTGTAATCTGTAATAACATAGTGTCCTCTCCTCCAAATCTGTGAGTACCTTCCCTGTAAAGATATTAATTATATTTTTATTTTCTGGATTTTAATGGATAATTTCAAATAAATTGTACATTATTTCAAGCCTGCATTTTGGTTTGAACAATCATATAATTGGTAAAGACCTCATGATGAAAGTCAATAATATCTTACCTTTTCAATATGAATAGAGGAGAGGCAAGCTCATCATCAATGAGACAAAAAAAATATAAAAGAGAGAAAAATAAATCAAAATGCGTGCAAGGGCTGTATAGCCAGTCAAGGTCGTTAAAAACTTCCATATATATATATATATATAAAATGCTGTTAGGTTCACTTTCAACATTTCTTGTGTTTCTTAATCAGTTTGACCTGGTTATGTCTATCTAATGACATATTTTCAAATAATATTAATGTTGTTCTACTGTTAAGGTCATAAGAAACCTCAAATTAAAAAAAATAATGCATATGTTTTTTTATATTTCAATGGATAGTTTTCATTATAAAACTTATGTACATATACTTTTTTTGAAGAAAATTCTTTAATTTATTCATAATTAGAAGAAGTTTACTTTATTTTCCGTATACAAAGTGACCTCAGTGTGATCCATCTCGTAAAAATCCAGTGATTGAATACGCATGGATGTCCTTAAAATAAACTATTATTTGAATTTACATGTTAAACACATGCTCAATTTCCATGCTTTTTTGTTGATTTTTTGTCGATTGGTGACAAACAGGTGACAATCGTTAAACTTCGGCTTCAAAACACAAACTTAAATTACCTGCCATATTTTCACAACAACACTGACTGATTGAAAAAAAATTATACGAATGACAATTATACGAAATTTACACGATAAAAAATGATAAATTCGTGCACAGAAGACTAAGTTTATGATGTTTGTATGCATTAGTTCAAGAATTGTAAGAACATTATTTTTCACCAGTCACTCTTTTCTTATGACTTCAAATTGATAATGCATAATACTGTATTTTTGTGCTTATTTGTTTGTTTTATTTATAAATGGCTTTCATTTTTTTCATTCATTTTTTTATTCATAACAAATTTTGAAAAAAATAAATAGGGAATGTGTCCATGGAACACAGATAATGCACCTGCATGCATAAATATAAAGACATAAAGGGACATAACTGAAGAACTGTAAAAACAATTCTTCCAAAATTTGTACTTTATCTGAGGTTTGTGGTAATAACATACATGTGATTCTTCCAGCAGGAGTCAAAATCTCCCGCTTTTCAGACCCTCTTCCGTCCCTCCCGTTTAAATTTGAAATCTTCCTCTTTTTGAAAATGTCAACCTCGTAAAATTTTCAATACATATTTTTTGTTTACAAAATCGATAGGGACAGAGAAAAAGTCAGAGAAACTCGAAATTGATATGGGAAAAGTCTGAGAAAAACGAAAGTTTCCTGTTGTGTCAAAGGTAAAATGAGGTCGTAAAAAAGTTAAAATCAGCCTGAGGTGTTTAGGATTAAACTGTATATACAACAATAAATCAAAGATGATAGGCAATTACCTGGTGATCAACTAGCTAGTTTAAGACACAAGCCTGGTTGATTAAAACTGAAATACTGACAAAGGATTAAATTGACTTATTGTACAAGTTGTATAAACAACAATTTATTTGATGGTGTTGAAAACATGGAACATTTACTGAACCTCAACAAAAAAGAAATCAACTCAAATATGATATTTATGGCTCGTTTTCTAGCCAAGCCAATGGAATACCTATATAAGTATAGTTGTCTTGGACTGTTCTAAAATTTTAGAATTTGACAAAATGCAACCCGTATTTTATCACCAAATACCCCAGCAGCAAATAAAAGAAGACCAAGTATCTAGCCAAATTCAAATCTGCCTGGAGATCTGATTTCAAATGGTGCAGATCAAGTACCAAGGGTCAAGACCATGCTTACTACACTTCATGCAAAGCTGACTATGGTTGCCCTAATTACTGGACCAAACTTATGGAGACAGCTACCAACAGGCATGTTACAAGCATGTTCAGTTATAGTGGTACCAAAGTTGACAATGTGGCTTAATCAGAGATACTTTTTGCCAACTATGTATGATGGCTGATCACTTTATCTTGAATTATACATAATGAATAAATATTTGAAAACCCCTTATCTTTTATTTTTATCAAGTAAAAAGGGATATGCAGGTGTTTAAAGGTATGGAATTATTGTTCTTTTAACCAAAAAAAGGAAGATATGCAGTTTAAACACACAAAAAAAACATTGCGTACGTCGATAAAAAGGTCGATAAAAAATCTCCGGTTATCAACTTATGAGACCAAAACTCCAGCTGAAAATTTCCAAATCTCCAGTTGTGGCTTGACAACTCTGTCACATGTATGTAATAAGCATTGTGTATAAGTTTCAAAACAATCAGTTGAGGCTAAGACAAGTTAGAGAACAGAAACAAAAAATTAAGCAATTTTTCCATTTCTAAAGGAGCATAACTCTATTACCGTTAAAGTCATACCACCAAATTGTGCACTTGATCTGTATTTTGAGGTAATGAGCATTATGTGTATAAGTTTCATAACTGATGTTATTCTCTGGGACGTATGGGAAGTACGTACAGACGGACAAGGATAAAACTTAATGCCCCTCTCCGTTACGGTTATTGAACTAGTTCATGCACTGTTTTCAAATAAAAAAATTGGATATTACAAAAAAATTCAAATTCTTAAAATATACATATGTTTTTTTTACACTTCTTACCGCCATCCTGCATCCTCTGCTATACAGTATATATTTCTGCCTTCAAATGACAACAGTGTTATTGTGGGACCATGATATGATACAACATGATTTGTAAACCTGTCAAAAGAATATGTTATTAGAAATTTACTTATTTCAAACATCTGAAATCACAAAAAAATATGACACAAATCATTTCAATTTTTTAAAAGAATCTTTTCAGAGATATAATAGACACATTTTGATATAAATAATTATACATGTACCATTTGTCCTTTTTTTCATTATCAGATACCAAAAAATCCTCACAATTGAGTTTATTACTTCCAGGATTAACATGTCTGTCTTTGAAATCAAGGGACACCCAAAGAGTCATTCAAACAGATTTGAACGTAGTTCACAAAAATATCAGTGCAACATGGTAAAAGGTTATGAAATAATTTATATGACCAGGTAATTTCCCTTTAAGTTTGAGTGTCTTTTGAAAAAAGAGACCTCTTAGCTATATGGTATAACATGTTATACACTATTTGGTCATAAAAATTAAACATAGCTTTATACCAAATTATTGTATTACCTATTAAGTGAGAGTCCATGTTCACTACTGTTATATAATGAGGTCCAGCTTTGACATCTGCTCAATCTAGCCTGAAAAAAATAATTAATCTCAATCAATGGACCAATATTCATAATAACACTTTGAACTACTAGAAATTCAGATTTTTTGGTCTCCACTTGAAAAATGGACAAAAATATAAGATTGATTTAATTTTTAAATTTATTTTTTCAGGATTTTGAAGATTAAAAAAAATTGCTCAATGTAGCAGGCATTGGTATCACATTTTAAGAATTCAACCTTTGTTTTATGGTCTTCGTTAACCAAAATAAAAAAAAACCTGCATTTGTTTGCACCTGTCCTAAGTCAGGAACATCAAGTTAAATGGTTGTTGTTTGTTGATATTGTTCATAAGTGTTTCTTGTTTCTTCTTTTTTATATAGATTATACCAGCTTGCTGTTAGGTGTGAGCCAATGCTCTGTGTTGAAGACAGTACTTTGAACTATCATGGTTTACTTTTTTTCAAATTGTGACTTAGATGGAGAGTTGTTTCATTGGCACTCATACCACATCTTCTTATATCTATATAGATATACCCATTACTTACTATTTTCATTAATAAGTTAAATGACGTCAGTAATGGATTTTTAAATTCTGACTGTTCCTCCTTCTGATCTATATGTGTATAACTAGCTGGGATAACTGCTGACAATGCCCACACCATTCCCATACTCATACAATGTTTGTCCTGCTCAAACTTCTCAAGTTCAGGAACGGGAGCAGTTTCCTGTAAGAATAAGAGTAAACTGATTGCGATTTGAAAAAAGAAGGCATTTTGGAGATTTAAAATAACAGTCAGCGAAAAAACAAACATTTTTTTCAAAATTAATATGTTATACCAGTAGCTCTTGAAATGACAAAAATATTAAAGGAGTAGGTTCGGTAAGGACCGATTTTGGCCTCAATTTTCAAGTTCATCTAATGAAATATTTTAGACACTGATAAAACACTTAAGTGTCTATTTCATTTGATTCGATTAGTTTTTGTGATAGATTTTAACTGATTTAGTCATTAAAAACGCTCCGACTCAAGCTTAAATATGAAAAATCTATCAAATATGTCAAAAAACGTCCCTTTCAGATAGTTTTTGTCAAAAATGAAAGTGGCCGCATCCGTGTTCATCCTTAACCTTTATATATGTTTTGTAGTATCATCAAATACAACTAACATTTTAATATTAAGAATGAACACGAATGCGGCCACTTTCATTTAAGACGGAAACCGTCTAAAATTTATCTAAAATGCTAAAATTTGTGAAGATTTCAGTAATTTAGCATGACTTAATGATGCTAGTACAAGATATGTATGCATTGTATTGTCAAAAACAGCCCATATTTATGTAGCAGAAACATTCTACTTTCCAATAAATAGCTTAACGTTTACATTTTCACAATTTTGTAAAACTGCTATATTTTGGGGCCAAAAAGGGGTCTTACTGAACCTTCTCCTTTACATTCAATCATATGTTTTTCATTAAATTTTCAAACTTTCAAGGAGACTTTGTTTATTCTACTTCACAGGAGCAAAAGTCAAATCAATTTTCATTTGAGATTCTGGTATAACAATGTATAATTCTTTTCAAATTAGAAACTATTGGTATTTCTTTATACTTTGATTTTGTATGTCCCCTTTTATTGATTGATGTTGGTGTTATAGCTTTTTAGTGCCATTTTAGGCTATTTCATTCGAGGTGGCCAGTTATTATTGATGGAGGAAGCTGGAGTGCCTGGAGGAAACCAACAACATTGTCCTTCTATTGAAAAACTGACAACCCCAATTGGAGTTGAGTGCACCCACATAAGCTGGGTTCGAACTCAGAACATCAGTGTTGACTGGCTAGTGATTACAGTAGTAACTCCTTAGACCACTCAACCACCAAATCTCCTTTTAGTATCTTACATGTACATTACCTGTTCTGACGGCATTTTAGATCCTGTTAGGATAGTATACACCCAATTATGTACACCACAGTAAATATGAGGTAAGTTGTGATTGGTCCATTTCTTAAAGTCATCATAACATAATTCTTCATGAGGTCCAAACTAAAAAAAAAAATCAAC
The DNA here is from genome assembly GCA_019925275.1 of Mytilus edulis. Lineage (NCBI taxonomy): Eukaryota > Metazoa > Mollusca > Bivalvia > Mytilida > Mytilidae > Mytilus > Mytilus edulis. Next base: position 36,373,611 of record CM034360.1, read on the forward strand.
AATAGATCATAAATACAACTTTTTATTAAAACTTTGTAAAAATCTTAAACTGTTAATGACGAAAACCACTGAAAGCAAATATTGTGAACAACAAGGTGACTTGATAAAGCTTTTGAAAGTCGTCAAAGCAAAGTGATGGATGAGAAAGCCACTTCATGCTCCAGTTGCCTGCTAGATAGCGTGAGCCCTGATAAGTTGTGCTATTCTATAAGATACTGGTGCCAGGCAGAATGCACTGCCTTCAAAGTCTAGATGAGACTATTTGATCAATTGCAAATGTTCAGATAAGATGGCTAGGGGTAAATTGAGTGTTTTTGACACCGGTGCCTACCAAATATCATTAACCTATTGGCTCGCCATTTACTGATGTAATCACAAACTTAGTTTTTGACATCCTCAATCAAATTAAGCCTCAAATAATCAGCCTTATCCAAACGGCTGTAAATATAGGAATTTGAGTTATATTTTGTACTGCACATAAATGAAACATTTGTCACTGGACTTATGCAACCAAAATATTAATATATTTTGTAAGTTATGTAAGCAATAAGTGAGCAAGTGATGTCAAGTTCCTATTAAAACAAATACAAATAGTGATAACAAGCATCTTGCAAAATATGCTTTGTCATTTGTTTTTATGGAGCAACAATTTAACTTCAAGGTATGGACAAAATCTGGATTCAGAATTCAGAATATGTTTTTTGTCAACTGCTTTACCAGAGCATTTTTTCAACAGATTGGGGGGTAGAATATTTTTTGTAGGAAAAAAAACATACCCCCCCTTAAAGTTTTATGGTCTTTCCCTTTTTGAACTATCAGAAGACTATATGATTTATCATGTATATCTATAATACTTGTAAAGAAAATAACATTATCTGATATTAACTCGATAAAAATTATTCAAATTCTTTTCCTAGATGTCAATATTGTTTTAAGTGATCAATCATAACATCTCCCACTAAACAAGTCCCTGAGGCCATGCAGCCTGTAATATGACTGGATATTAACAAATAAAATATCCATTTTCAGTTCCTCTTTCTTTAACGGTATAGAAATTAGTTTGTAAATAGTTTTTCTTGTATGGTAAATTACCCAAATATAAACTACAGTATTACTGATTGTGTTTAGCCAATAAAATGCCATCCCATAGGGATGATAGAGAGTTATTTTTCATGCTGATTATAATGAATATTGCTCTTGTGAGAATAATTACTTCATCAATACAAGGAATAATATAGTCTACAATATCAAGTCTTGAAGATGTGAACAGTAATTTACAGTCACAAGCAAAATTTTTCTAGTCATTTTTTACATTAAGTCTCTTCTTAGGATTATAAATAGCATCAATAGAGAGAAATAATTACTGTGAAAATTAAATGTTGATGACTTATCCTGCTTAATTTTAATTTTTGAAACTTCTTACAATTTTATTAGATGAATTTTTAATTAATTTTTTAGGGAAATTAATAGAAATCATATTACATTTCTTCTTAGATTAATTCCTAATTTGATTTTTTTGGGAAATTACTTACAAGTCTATATCAGCTTAAACCATATAATTACATACAATGTGTAATGAAGTGTGCATTTATAATCTCTAATCCCATATCACTTGCAAAATATGTCTTTCAACTAAGTTGATAATTACAAAATGCACTTCCTGGGAAGATATTTTGTTTGTTGGGGTTGTGCACTTTATTTTTTCTGCATATAATTATCATGACTTAAATAGACCAAATTTTGTGTGATTCTCACATTTACCTAATTTAATTTCATGGATGTGTAAACTTTAAAAGTACTTTTTAAAATAAGTAGCAAAGTTTTATTGCAGTACATAGATTCAACATTCAAATCTGAGCAATAAAAGAAATTTGAAATTTGATTTGGGGGGCCAAATAATCTCAAGTTATACTTTTTAAGAAAGTCACATACAATGCAAAATATATTGAAACCACAAACTACATATCTGCTAATCTTTTTTCCTACTAGTGATAAAAAATATGTTTAAGCAGACCCAACTAAATGTTGGTTAGGTCATTTAAATTAAAATGAATCACCTAGCCAAATTCAAACTGCTTATATCTTTTTTAAAATAGCTTCTGTTTCTAGATGCATTAATTGGGACTGATATACAAGTGAGAGGTTTAGCTAGCCCTAAAACCAGGTTTAATCCACCATTTTCTACTGTAAGAAATGTCTGTACCAGTTCAGGAATAAGACAGTTGTTATCCATTCTTTTTGTGTGTTTGAGCTTGTTATTTTGCCATTTGATTGCAGACTTTAAATTTTAATTTTCCTCTACTAATTTTGTTATTTTTGTAATTTAACGTTTTACCACTAAAACAACTGACAATTTAAGTTGCAAGAAAAAAAGGTGTAACATGTTGCCAGTACTGTAACAGGTTTACAATAAGATGCTTACCATCCCATGAACAATACTTTCAAATACTTTATCATCGTTGACACTCTTTGTATATTTTATACTGGACGATCCCAGAGTCAGGCAATAAGATACATTCACCATCTGTAGACCATCTGAAAGGAGTAAAACAAAAATGTGAATTCAATTTTGACACTACTTTTGTTATTAGCAGTTTCTGTGGCCAAAACTCTAGTTTCAGTAGTCAATATTGGTGTTAATTTGGGATCTTAGACTATGGTCTTTAAGGGATACCTTAATTTACATGTTATCAATTATGGTCACTTTGATTCTGCTTTTAAAACTAGATCTTGCTAATTAAAAAAAAATCTTTCCCTTTATAAATTCAGCCAATGTACATATGAGCTTGCGTCTGATAGAAATAGACCTTATTCAAGTGCAAGAATACATGTACACGTATAAGACTTTGACTGTTTTTGGGAATATTTAAAATGAAAGATGAATTTTGAACCAGTTAATATGAGATTTTCCAACGAGATTTTTCAACCCAAAATAGGTTAAAGACGTACATTTTGTATGTATTGATATTTAGTAGCATAATGTTGATTTCTATCCAATGCAGCTCAATGCATTACCTACATCATCAGTGGCGGATCCAGCCATTTTAAAAAGGGGGGTTCCCAACCCAGAGTAAAGGGGGGGTTCTAACTATATGCTCCCTTTCAAATGCATTGATCGTCCAAAAAAAGGGGGGGTTCCAACCCGTGGAACAGTGTCCCTCCTCCCCCTGGATCCGCCACTGAATGATATTGAATCAAACTTAAAAAGGAAATGCACAAATTGCTGCCTGATATTAATGAGACATCATAAATGATAATTAAAGAACCAAACTAATTGGAAAAACATTATATCTTGTCAAAAATTGAATTTGCATTAAATATATAACAACTTTTAAGAAATATATTCCAGCTGTTTTGTGTTATTTTAACAATGAATGAATGTTCTCTTCTTCTCTCTCTAATTATGAAAACATTAGTTTACAATTATTTACAGTTTACTTTTCACTAGTTTTCAGTAAATATCAGTATGTATAATTAATTAATTTCTTGTTCTGTAATTGTAAACATACTTCAGTACTACATCTGGTTTATTTCAAGAGTCCAAAGTGAAGAAAGTAAATACTAAACAAAAGTTACAAAAATTCTTTTACTGTTCGTGCATTTCAAAAACACTTCTGACAGGAGGAAATAAATGAAAAGCATCAGTGCAAATTCTTAACTTTCAAAACTTTTTTGGACCCCTCTCAGTTGATTTATTTTTAAATCCATTTACAAAATAAAGGGATTTTGTTTTCTTCTTTCTTGGTAGTCATAAAACCACTTCCCCCTTTTTTTATTATTATTAACATAATTGTATTTATATTGTGTCAGAGATCAAATTTATTTGTTCAGTGTGTGTTTTATTTTTGTTAATATGTTTATTTGATAAAGCAAAGCCATTTCAATTGAAATTTTATAGTGTGTCTTTCTATTTTGTAATGTCAGACTACAACTTCTGGTTAGGATGAAGGTTGGTGCCTATTAAAACATTTAAATGTGCTGTTTTTGTTTATAGTTAATGGGTCGATGTTTTGTATACAACAACATGACAATGCTAAGTTGAAAAGACTTTTTGGAATCCTTGCTTTTTTTGTCATGATGAGACACACTGTCAAAAATTTATAAGCAGAAATTTTCATCACTTATGTAATAATTACCAGAAGAGAAAGTACAACATAATGTAGTGTTGTTAGATCTTCATGTTCTTACCTTCTTTATTTAAGTAATCCTTTCCATCACAGAATAATTTGAAATAGTATTTGTGCTGAGAAGGTTCGTCAAACATTTTAAGCAGTTCTTTCCCAGACTTAACAAACTGTTCCTTGGTAATTCTCTCTCGGTCAGAAGTACCGTGGAAACTACACATCTGTTTGTACAGCAACTTTCCAAAAGTATGAAGGGGTCCATGGAAAGCATTCTGAAAAAGAAAATAAATACAAATGACAGGAATTGATAATGATAATGGGTGATTGCTTAACGTCCATCGGAAAATTAATATACATATTCAGGACGATAATATGATGTTAATGTAATATAAATATTTACCCTGCTTTGTACTAGACGGACACGCTGAGCGGGATTTGTAACATGCTAGCTCAAAAAGTAACATTCTGCAGGAAGACATGTTACTTTAAGACACTTTATTCTGACCAGTCTTTGCTCTTACTCTTTAATACCACGTTTGGCAGAGAAGAAGCCAATACCAATTTTAAAGTTTTTGACCTGGCGGGTTCGTACCCGCACCTCCCGCTATCGAGGCGAACAAGCTACGACAAGACTAAAGAGGCTGTTAACAGGAATTGAAAAGAGTACCAAAATTTCCCAGCATCTGTTCAGTAAATAAAAACTAGAGGCTCTAAAGAGCCTGTGTCGCTCACCTTGGTCTATGTGAATATTAAAGGAAGCAGATGGATTCATGACAAAATTGTGTTTTGGTGATGGTGATGTGTTTGTACATTTTACTTTACTGAACATTCTTGCTGCTTAAAATTATCTCTATCTATAATGAACTTGGCCCATTAGTTTCAGTGGAAAATGTTAGTAAAAGTTTACAAATTTTATGAAAATTGTTAAAAATTGACTATAAAGAACAATAACTCCTAAGGGGGTCAATTGACCATTTCGGTCATGTTGACTTATTTGTAAATCTTACTTTGCTGAACATTATTGTTGTTTACAGTTTATCTCTATCAATAATAATATTCAAGATAATGACCAAAAACAGCAAAATTTCCTTAAAACTAACAATCCAGGGTCAGCAACCCAACAACGGGTTGTCCGATTCATCTAAAAATTTCAGAGCAGATAAATGTTGACCTGATAAACAATTTTACTCCATGTCAGATTTGCTCTAAATGCTTTGGGTTTTGAGTTATAAGCCAAAAACTGCATTTTACCCCATGTTCTATTTTTAGCCATGGCGGCCATCTTGGTTGGATGGCCGGGTCACCGGACACATTTTTCAAACTACTAACCCAAAAGATGATTGTGGCCAAGTTTGGATTAATTTGGCCAAGTAGTTTCAGAGGAGAAGATTTTTGTAAAAGATTACTAAGATTTAAGAAAAATGGTTAAAAATTGACTATAAAGGGCAATAACTCCTAAAGGGGTCAACTGACCATTTCAGTCATGTTGACTTATTTGTAAATCTTACTTTGGTGAACATTATTGCTGTTTATAGTTTATCTCTATCAATAATAATATTCAAGATAATGACCAAAAACAGCAAAATTTCCTTAAAACTAACAATCCAGGGTCAGCAACCCAACAACGGGTTGTCCGATTCATCTAAAAATTTCAGAGCAGATAAATGTTGACCTGATAAACAATTTTACTCCATGTCAGATTTGCTCTAAATGCTTTGGGTTTTGAGTTATAAGCCAAAAACTGCATTTTACCCCATGTTCTATTTTTAGCCATGGCGGCCATCTTGGTTTGATGGCCGGGTCACCGGACACATTTTTCAAACTACTAACCTAAAAGATGATTATGGCCAAGTTTGGATTAATTTGGCCCAGTAGTTTCAGAGGAGAAGATTTTTGTAAAATATTACTAAGATTTACGAAAAATGGTTAAAAATTGACTATAAAGGGCAATAACTCCTAAAGGGGTCAACTGACCATTTCAGTCATGTTGGCTTATTTGTAAATCTTACTTTGCTGAACATTATTGCTGTTTACTGTTTATCTCTATCTATAATAATATTCAAGATAATAACCAAAAACAGCAAAATTTCCTTAAAATTACTAATTCAGGGGCAGCAACCCAACAACGGGTTATCCGATTCATCTGAAAATTTCAGGGCAGATAGATCTTCCCCTGTTTAACAATTCTACCCCATGTCAGATTTGCTCTAAATGCTTTGGTTTTTGAGTTATAAGCCAAAAACTGCATTTTACCCCTATGTTCTATTTTTAGCCATGGCGGCCATCTTGGATGGTTGGCCGGGTCACCGGACACATTTTTTAAACTAGATACCCCAATGATGATTGTGGCCAAGTTTGGTTTAATTTGGCCCAGTAGTTTCAGAGGAGAAGATTTTTGTAAAAGTTAACGACGACGACGGACGACGGACGACGACGGACGACGACGGACGCCGGACGCCAAGTGATGAGAAAAGCTCACTTGGCCTTTTAGGCCAGGTGAGCTAATGAAGAAGCAAGGCAAAGTTAAAATATGTGTGGTTCCTGTGAAATGTACTTATTTTCCAAAAAATATGGATAACTTTAAAAAAGAAAACAACTTAGCATGTTTAGTTTATGCAGACTGTTTTTTTACAAAAGCTACATACAAATGTAAAGTAAGAAACATATTTAAGATAATTTGAGTCCAATAAGCAAACAAATTCAGAGCTCCATATTTTGTTTTGCTCAAACTTTTGAAGTTACTTAAAAAGCAGCTTTTCAGCTTATTTCTACAAGGAATTGGAAGAGAAAGGGTGATTTTACTTTGAGTTTTTCAACTTATAAATAGCAGTTATTGTGCTTTATGCTTTAATTTCATCATCTCACAATATGTACTAATCAATTCCATCATTCCTAAAGTTACTAAAACTAAATCTGTTTATGATGTTTATTCACTGTTGATCAGTGTATGTATGCTTCATTTCAAGCAAAGATGTGCTATATTCTTCATCAGCAAAGAATTCTACTAAAGTTGATATTTCGAGGGCACTCTTGAACTGTGAGTTTGTGTTCAGTGTTGAAGACCTCAAACTGACATATATATGAAATGAAAAACAGCAAAAAAAGCAATATAACCTTTTCTGTCAGTTTGTAAAGTGTACTTGTTTAGAGATTTATAAAGATAATAGCAATAAACTTCAACTATTCCAAATTTCTCTAAATTCTAATATTTCTTTTACGAGAATGGAATGATATAACTACTAGTATATAAATCATATAACAATAAAACTTCTATAATAAATTACAATAATAATTGATAGATATAATAAAAAAAACCTGAAACTGACATTTTTTATGGCAATCTGTTGCAGTGATATAAGTTTACCAAATGTCATACAAAAAGCTTCAGCTGTTGTTTACAAAAATAAGATATAGATTAATTGCCAAAGAGAGAACTATATCTACCAGGGACTTGAGGACACTGATATAAACATCTACAGATTAAAAACCACCTTCAACATTGAGCAAATCCAATGCTGTATAGAAAGCAATAAATGTCCCTGAAATGGGACAAAATAAGGAAAAACCGGTGAATGACCATAGTGATCAACTAAAACAAATATCTTTCTTAAACAAAAAAAACATATACATTTTGGGAGTGTGTAATCCAGAGGTTGTTATTGGTTGGTTGCTGCCTTTCCTAATTGTTTTTTTCAATGACTAAGGCAAAAATTCAAAAAAATCTTGCAAGTTGTAATTCTATTTCATTATGCACCAGAGCAGGTTTGAGAAAGAATAAAAGGTTGAAATTGAAACTATTTGAGTGGAATAAAGATAGGTTTACTGTAAAGACACATGCAGCAGGCTGTTCCATAAACACTATCATTGATTTTGTTATCTACATTACACTTTTTTTTTAGGTCTATAAAGACTTGTATATAATTAGATTAAATTACATACTGAAATTATGTCTCTTTTGTAAGAATTGTGTTATAAAGCAAGGGGTAAGTTTACAATATATTGCTACATGGTCCCAGTAAAATAAGGTAAGGTAAAGCAAAGAGAGAAAAAAACAAATTAAGACTCCTATAAATACCAAAAAATAATCTTTCACTTGACCTTATCATTTGAAACCTGTTTTTTGTTGGTTTTTTTTTCAATTTTTAAGAGGTTTAAAGTTGTGAAAAAATGCTTCACCTGAGAAATATAGAAAATGAGCTTTCTGATTCTCCATAGTGCTAATTAGACATGTAAAATACAAAAAAAAAGCTGTCACCTTTTAAAATTATTATTTTTATCCTCTGAGCTTAACTCTGACAATTCAGAAAACATTTTTTTTTCTAAAGTTATCATTTTCTACTGATTATCTTTATAACATTATATTAATATCTTTATCTATTGAAAATCACTTTCAACTTCTTGTGATCAAATATTGAATATCTTCTGAACCTTTAAATTAACAAAGAGTACGTCAACAACAGATTAACCTTTGATTTATAAGATTTCAATTAAATGGTTCGCCCATTTAATTGCATGTTTGTACCAATGTTAATCTATATAAATAAATGAAAACTAGATTATTACGATTAATTTTGTTATTACGATTAATTTTGGTATTAGACTATGTAGTGACTATTCACCCACTGGTTGAACATGCTGACTGGCGTATAGAAATATGATCATCATAACCAACAGTGGAAAAGTGGTGATCAGAAGCTCAAAGGTTTTGGCTAACCAAAATTTTGCAAAGAACTGATACAATTTCAAATTTTGCAATAGAAATATATTAAGTAGATTTACTTCAAGAACCACTATGGAAAAAAGATTTCAAAAAATTTGGTCACCTAGCTAGATGGACTTTTTAAGCTTTAAAGTTTACGCAATACAACTTGTTCTGAGTGGGCCTCTTATTAGTGGGATGTATAAATATGCAGCCATATCCTATAGATATAGTATCGTTAATTTAGATACCCAGTGATTGAAGAGTTCAAAGATGATTCATTGATATCTGTGAAAAATCACTTTCTCCTATCAAATGACCCTTCAATGACACAAAGAGTCATTAACAGGCTATTATTTCAACTTTATTATTATTATTAATTATGGAATTTGATTTTTTTTTTTTTAAATTCCATGTCAAATTCTGTTTTATAATGTTTTGAGCAGTGCATAACACTTTAAATGCATACAATATATTTTGTAAAGATAGTGTTTTGCGCCACACAGTACAATGCAGTACAATCTATTAAAATATGCTTTCTTCTTTATAATAGAAAGTGCTGTGTGCTGCACAGAACATTTATTTAGATACAGAATAAACATGGAATTTGTAAAAAATATCATAAAAAAAATCAAGCGCTTAAGACATTTTTCAAATTTCAGGTTGAAATAATAGGCTGTCTAATATAAATTGTTTAAAACTAGGTGTAATAATAATCATGTACAAAGTTATATTTGGCTGAACAAATATTTTGCTTCTATATCTACATTGTACAATGTTGATATCCTTTCGTACATTATTTATAGATATTTAATGTTTGTATAAACTTGATAAGCTTTATTTTAAGAAAATGAAATTGAAAATGAAAATAGGGAATGTGTCAAAGAGACAACAACCCGACCAAAGAGCAGACAACAGCCCAAGGTTGCAAGAATTATTAATAGATACATTGTATAATCACTAGTATTTTTCTATTCTGACATTAAAGACGAACGATGAAATGATATTAATTTGGTTGTGCAGCATGCATTGATGTGTAGCTTTGTCATGGTGTATTTAAAGGATCTCATATTTAATGTCCTGTATTGAAGGAGCACATAGATTAATCTTGCATTAAATCTTCCCTGCATGAACAATATAAAAGCCTCTCTAAAAGGTTCTTTACTGAATCTAAGCAAATGTGGCCTTACCAGCGAAGCTCTTAATGCTACTAGTACTGGGTTAAATTACATATTAAAGCAATCTATTTTGCTGTATTTAACACTCTGATTTTCCCCCTAAAGTTTTGGTAAACAAGAAGTTAAATGTGATGACCCCCCCCCCCCCCCCCCCCCCTTTTCCCCTTTCTGTGATTGATGTAAAAATGAAACAGATGGTTAAGTATGCTTACAGGAAGCTTGTTTCTGATGAATTTTTAGTGCAATAGAAAAATGTAATGAATATTTACAATATGGACATTATGTGTAATAATGTACATGTATAAGTATTCGTTTAGTTTAAACATATTTATTTATAGTGGATTGGGAAACAAGTTTTGCAACTTATATTAATCCCTTTCCACTTTGCGGGTGCGAGTGCTGCCTTGTAGCGGCATTAGCCTACTCTTTTTCGAAATCTACAAGGGTGTCTTTAACGTGCAAGAGATATGGCTCTCTCTTAACACGGGTCAGCCATTTATCGTCACCTTCCGACAGACTATCATCGTTTCCTGAAGACCATACTCGCAGATGATGTCAAGGGAGAGCCGAAAATTGAGTTCCTGAAATTTTCATCCCAAACTGGAATTGAACCAGGAATCTATGTGTTAGTAGTTCGATGCACTAACCACTACACCACGGCTCTCTAAGTATTCGTTTAACATGAAGTTGATGAGCTATGAAACTGAAAATGCATCACACAAATGTATAACCCTTTTCTTATGATTCTGATAGCTTGATAAATCATATCAGGAATCACTAATTAATGTAGTTCAAGGGGTAATACATTTTTACCACATGTCAGATTTACTCTAAATGCTTTTGTTTTTGAGATATAAGCCAAAAACTTCATTTCTATTTAAGTTCTATTTCTAGCTATGACAGCCATGTTTTTTGCCAAACAGAAATTAAACACAAACTTTATTCTAGAAGTCCTATATGTAAGGAGCATTCAGCTGAACTTTGATTGGAATTAGTTCAGTAGTATCAGAGGAGAACAAATTTGATATATTTTACAGCCAAGGGGTAGTCACCACAACCCCGACAATGGATGCCACAGTTCCTTTGAAAAGGTGAGCTAACCAGGTGCTCCGCAGGGCGCAGCTTTATACGACCGCAGAGGTCGAACCCTGAACAGTTGGGGCAAGTATGGACAAAACATTCAAGCGTGATACAGCTCTGAATTTGGATTGTGATCAAATTTTTGACATTACATGTTTTTTTTTACACAAAACAAATGTCAAGATTTTACAAATCAATTAAAGATTTCTTCTTATTTAAATCTAAAATTAAATAGTTGACACAGCATAGGTTTCTGACACAGAATGAATGTGGTCTAATGAACTTAAAAGGTTTTTTTTGCCTTTGAGCAATTCACTATGCTGTTGAATATTAATCCTCTCAAAAAAATGTTTGAAGAAATTTTCTTTTTATTTATGAAATCTGAAATGAGAAAAATTTAAACCCCCCCCCCCTTTTTTCACATCCCCGTTTCCCTTTTTCCAAAACTGATATCAATTCAAATTTCTAATGGAGTTTGCAACAATAACTACTCTTTTAAATACATCATAAAATATTAAAATGTAAAATAAATTGCTTGTTATCACTGAATGGTAAAGATTGGTTGGTAGTAAAAGTGAATATACATTGTTTATTGTATAAAACAATAAAAAAAACTTCATCAGTAACATTTTATATTGGCAAATTTCCAATGAAGTTATTTACATAAAGTTATTGGCAAATAAAAATAGAAAATTACATCATAGTCATGTCTGGCAAATTTCCAACATACATCATCTAAAACATTTTAGATAAGATAAGGAAAAAAAGCTTCATCAGCAACATTTTATATTGGCAAATTTCCAATGAAGTTATTTACATAAAGTTATTGGCAAATAAAAATAGAAAATGACATCATAGTCATGTCTGGCAAATTTCCAACATATATTATCAACTACTATTCTATACAAAGAAAGATAACTCCAATTGAAAATTAATTGCTATTGCACAATATTGTGCAATTAGATATTTCTTGCTATTG
>CM034360.1:36406878-36418147 GCA_019925275.1 Mytilus edulis
CAAGATACTTTGTGTAAATAACTTCCTGGTTCCAGATCTTTTAATTTTAGTATATACATTGTATATTGGTCTTAATATTATATACACTGAATAGTCTATAGGAATTAAACTGAGAGATATTTATTGATTTGGAATATTAAAGCATATATATATATATGAATTCCCAGAGAATTGTATTTGAATCTACAGGATGCTGATAAATGTCCAAACGTTTCTGTTAATGCATTCTATAAAGGTCGAGAAATTCTGATGCAGTGTTTAGAATAAAATTCTTCAAAATCCAAAGCTCAAACCAAGTAAACTGAGAACTGTTTGAAATTATTTCATTTATCAAGACCTTCAAGACAATTCAGGCATGTCGGGGAATATTATTAATCTTTTTTTTAATGAATATAAAAAATTTAATTTCATCCAAATCTTCATGTATGAAGGAATTTAATCACTGTTTAAGGACAACTTCTCTATTCAAATGACTAATGTTTTCTAGAACTTATAAATAAAACACAATACACTTTTGCAAACAAATTAAGATTTAATATAAGTATATAAGTGGAATACAATTAGATTATTTACCAACACTTTCTGTCGTAAATTCTTAAAATATTATAATGTGAAAAAGCTAGGAATTTATTAAAAAATGAACCTATTGATGTTAAATGGATAAAATTCTACATAAAAGACCCTATTTTCAGGTGCTTGTCCAAATGTCTTACCCTTATATGGTATACGTATAGTATTAGGTACAGTAGTTTAGGCCCTGTCTAATTTACCCCTCTTTTAAGGTGATGGTGCAAGTGTCACACTTTGGTATCATATATACATGTACTAGTGTACGTCTTTTAAATTAATCTTCAGCCATTAGTTTATAGATATAGAATATAACTTAGGCCAGACACATGTGTGTTTAGGGTTTCCTCAAGGTAATTAAGAAAAAAATCTGTTTTCTATTTTCGGATCTTGAGCAGTTAAGACCAGTAATTTGGAATGATTCATTTCTAAAAACTCAATGAAATGAAGACTACACATTTTTTGGCATGGAAACCTTAAACACAATTATGTTTTATTTTGTGGTCATTCGTATATTTATGGTGTTGGATGGTGTAATCCCATTATGCTAAAACTGTGATCATAATATGTTTTATTTCCATATTAAATCATCAGCCGGTATGTTTTACCATCACTGCTTTGGTATAAAATGCTTTTTTTCTCTCATCATCTTAAAGACCTATTATTTTCATATTAAAATAGGTTTAAGAATAACAAATGTATCGATTCAATCAATTCTAAGATTTATAGATATTATGCCTTTGGGTTTTTCATTATATCATAAGTGCAGTAGACAATTTCTGAAAATTGAAGATAAATTGCAAGTAGCTTGTTATTGACAACACTGCCTTTATATGCTTCTCAGCAATTTAACACGTTTAACACTTGACCACAGTATTAGCTTTCCACTTAGCTTGCACTAACCAACCTTTATGTTTTCTTTGCCTTTCAGGGAGTGACCTCTGTGGTGTAAGGTCAAAGGTTAACCATCTTCAGTGACCTTGACACCGCATGCACTACTTACCTCTTCAACCAATCAAGATTTGTATTTTTAACATTTGTAACATCTCTCTACCGTCTGTTGATAGGCCACCCCTCAATCTTCACGTCTTCTGGACGATGACAGTCAAGACAGTGAGACAACGCCCCCTTTACAGAAAAGGTCAGACTCAAAAACAAATCTTTTTGATGATTCACAGCAGCCATCCATGAATTCAACCATGGGAACATACCATAGTCAGACCAATAACAGAGCTTCACCTCCAAGACAGTATCACCATGGTAACAGCATCTCTAAGTCCCCACAACGAGGAAGAAGAGCAGAGAGGGCAGCAGCCTTGGCGGCTGCACCTGTAGCCACACCCGAGGATTCTGTTTTAACACCACCACGTTCTCTGTTGAATAGTCCAGGCTTGGACCGTGTGTCTCATGCTATGCGTAACACAAGTGTTCCAAGCAGAGCTGTTGAAAGCAATAATACTAATTATGATAAGGTTCGTGAACATAACTCAAGGTCACAAAGTGAACCTAGACCTAAAAGAGACAGTGAAAATCGTTTTTAAAACTGATTCTCATCAGCCAGGTCATTCTGGAAATACATATTATCTAATTCTCAAAACAGTGCATCATCTATACCGTATCGACCTAAATTCAATTATACTCATAAGCCTCCTCAATCACCATCAGCTAGGTCGGCACCACGTTTCTCACAAAAGACAAACGGCTACACGTCAAGAAGTGAGGAGATGTTAGATTCTTATGGTCAGGATAACTATCGGCCAAGTGATGGTTATAATCATTCAAAACAGATGTACAACTCAGGTGATTATAGGGGGAGGTCACATGACAGCCTCCCAACCAATAGATATGCTGCACAGTCTCGCAGTGCAACTACACTTCCTCCCCATACTCAAGGGCTATTTGATGATGAAATGGGCGGATCTAGGCGTCCGTTGTCATTTGTAAAGGCATTAGAAATGAGCGAGATGAATGGACAAATTCTAATAACGGTATAAATAAAAATCATGCTATGCCGAGAAGTCGGACATTATCACCAAGTGAATCAAGACAGCCTTTACCGAGTCGGACTTCAACATCAAATAATTCAAGACAATCACATCCTAGCCACAAACGGCCAAATGATAAACTGAGAAAAAGAAAAGTGTTTATGATACATTTGAAGTAGCTGTATGATCTGTCTGTGTATTTTTTACTTTATTGATATCCATCAAACCTTGTCTTGTATTGGAATATTCTTGAATAATTGCAATTATTGTACTATTAAAAATAGCTTTTGTCAGAGGTCTTTTAAAGATATCTGAGAGAGGTTGTAAAGGTTGTAGCAAATTATCAATATTTATGGTTTTGATAGTGACAAATTCATTTTTCACATATTACACTCTATTTCTTAATACTGAATACTATGATATATGGATTCATTTATTTTATGATTTAATTATGATGTTTTGGCAAAATAAATACATAGGAACCTAGGTAAGACTATTGATCCATTCAAAACAAGGTTGTGGTTCCATTTACCCACAAACATTCATGAAAATTTGTCTCCTATGAATTCCTTGAAATAATGAGCAATCTATGTTTAAAATTCATTATTTTGAACTTTCTTGAAAAGGCATCCATGAAACTAGAAATAGATTTGGTTAAACATTGTTAAATGCAGTCTTATCAGTGAGATGTTTTCCCTGAAAATAAATTGATTAATAAAAAGTTGATATTGAAAATATTTCAAAGAAGACATATATTCGATCTGAACCTATTTTTACTACAAAATCATTAATAAATCAAATGAAGTCGTAATATTGACAGGCAGTAAAAGTGTAAAGTCAACAATAAAAAAAAAATGTTGTCAGATCTATACAATAATAATTAAATTTTGAATATTGATTTAATCAATCACGTTAGGAAGGCAGTTATACACATGATTTATGGTATGTTTCCGAGGTTTGATGGATATTGGTTAAACTTTGTTATGAATGAAATTTTAATGTGTGTTTGAGTGAGCAATATATATTTTTATAACAGTAAGGTAGTCAATTCTCTAACTGTGATCATGTTTGATATTTTATGTAATGTTCGTCATCTTGTACGATGTATTGGTTACTTCTACATCAATGTGACTTGATGGGTTCCGACAGGAAAAGATGGCAAATTTTAGCTGTGTTGTGATTAACATGATTAAAGCAGGGTTACGTTTAATACCATAGCGGCTACATAGGACTACATACATTGTAGATGTATGACTATTGAACATGTAGCTAGCCTAGCTGCTACATAGATATTGATAGCAGCTAGGCTAGCTACATGTTCAATAGTCATAAATCTATGTGGGATTATTTAGCTGCTACGATGTTGAAAGCAACCCAGCTCTATTTGCAAAGGTTAATAACTTGTATAGATATTTAGCTCACCTGGACAATAAGCTTCTATCACTTAATGTTTATCAGGGGGCTAATCCAGCCATTTTAAAAAGGGGGGTTCCAACAATATGTCCCCTTTCGAATGTATTGATCATCTTAAAAAGGGGGGGTTGAGAACATCCTCCTGGAGTCTGTTGCACAAAAAAGCTTATGACTAAGATTGCTTGTAAGTTATGTAAATTCAGTATACTAACGATCAATCTTAGTTGTAAGTTATGAAAATTCAGTATACTAACCCTCAATCTTAGTTGTAAGTTTTTTTGTTAAACAGACTCCTGTAGCCCTTTTCACAAAAAATCTTAAGTGTAAAATTTATCTTTAGTCTTAAATATTCCTTAACAATTCAACCAAATATTTTTATCGTAAGATTAATTTTACCCACAAACATTTTTGTGTTTTAAGATTTTTTGTGAAACAGACTCCTGGATCTGCCGCTGTTCATTGTCTTCTTTTTTTCACATCTCATTCTTATAGTTAACATTTTTCATTGGTCGCCTTTACAATGAAACATAAAATATTGCCTGTCACAGTCAGTATACTATATAAGATTGTTACATTTTTTTTATCAGCAAAATTGGAATGGGATTTTATTATCAGAACAAGTGCCTACTTTCTCGCTTTTCGTCTGCAAATGTGAATATCATGCATTGGTCCGACAGAGAGATCTATTCCATCTATAGACTTAACTTGATTTAATCTTCAACTGACTAAGAGTTATTGGCATTTTCATGTCGTTAGTTTTCTTAATAAATTCACATCAAATAATGCGGACTTTGACAGCTATTTATAATTTACCGACCAGCTGTTTGGTTATTATTGATTTGTCAACTTTTGAGAAGTTCTTTGTCAATATTTACATCACATTTAATTCTGTGTAATGAGCAAAGAAAGATTTTAAGTGAAGACAAATTAATCTGAAGACTTCAAAGGTATTGCATTAGTTTTAGGTTCATTTCTCAGGAATAATTGAGAAGTTATTGAAGACCACAGACTACCATTTTTTTTTGTTTTCAAATGAAAGAGAGAAAACTTTATTTTGTGAAATATATATTTAAATACTCTATGAATTCAACTAGTTGGACACAGTCTCCCTTTTGCATTTGACAGTAAATGAATGGGTTCAGCAATAGATTTAAAGAAATGGGGTGACGCTGGGATCCAAAATGTTTTGCAAAGGTGATACCTGACTCTAAGGTTTTATCAGGTCTTCAACTTTTGAATTAAGTTTTGGACTTTCAACAAATTTTGCTTCAAACATGGATTAAGATACATTATTTGTTGAAAATGTGCATATGGTGACGTAAAATTGGTACCATTAATTTTACTGTGCCAGAAATAATACTGTGCCATTTGTATTCTGTCTGAGCCCATCATGAGACATTGTTGTAGCATGTACGTACAGTTAGGTTCATTCCAGGTGTATTGTAAATATTTTGTAGTATATTTATGTTTTAGTTTCTTATGTTTGTTTCAAACAGTTGTATTTTTTGATGATTCTATATACTCACTTTTATTTCGTCATTGCCAGTTTTATCAAAGTTCCATAATCTTGGAAATTTTAGAAAGAAGTATTTTTTTTTACAGTAGGAATATGGATGATTGTTGTGTGATGAATTAAATGTAATTTTAATTCATCCTTGAAGTTAAGTCTAAATTATCTTGTAAAAAAATCAATTATATTCTCACTTTATACTCATAATTTGAAATTGATCTGAATAAATGGATGGAAGAAATGTAAGTAAAACAGTGGCAGCTGTAAGTATTATCATGACATCAATTATAGAATTGACAATTAAAGGGGGGATAGACCTCGAATAAATCTTTAAATATCTTTTAAATTAGGAATGTGCTTGTCATAGGCAATTCCATATTGTTTAAAGACAATGTAAAAGCCTTCATATGAAACGGAATTCATAATAACGTAAGAGACTAGAACATTTTTGACAAGAGGGATCTGATATGGTTCAGTGCAAACCTGAAATATATGCCATACATTTTTATGCATTTATTTTGTGACAGAGTTAAATGCTTTCACACAAATTTTCAAATGAGATAAGCATAATAGTTTTATTTTCTTAGAATATATGAATGCTTTAGCGTAAGCAATCATTTTAAAACTTGAATATAATAAGTTGAAAGACAATTTCATCATATTGCAGTATCATTAAAAATCATATCAAATCATTCTCAGTGGGACCATACATACTATATTGTTTTTAAATTGGAGATCATTTCTTCCTTACTTTGGTAGTTTGAAACAATGTCTTGATTTGAAGGTTGTGTTCAGCTTAAATGATATCATCTACTTATGTTTCATAAAATATTTATAGATCTTTTAACAATAATCACCTTGTTTAACTATAACAGTAAACAAAATTTTTAAAGATTATAAACTAAGGAATTGTGTCTATTGGTTGTTACTTTGCACAATTTTTAGAACTTTAACAAATAGAATAAATTTAAGATCACAGTAAAGGCTTGAACAACATTTACTGCTAATTACATGTAAGACTTTATCCAACATATGATATATGTAGATGTATATACCTTAAAAAATCATTGGCATTAGATACCTGATTTTTTGTCAAAATGTATTATCAGTTACAACAGTGTTAATTACATCAAGACACAGTCGGTCACATTTTTGTACAAAATGTTGTGTTTAAAGTGCTAAAATAAAAATTCAGGTTGTAAAATTTCCAGATGTATTAATTATTATTATTATGCATATTATTTAATATTTAACATTGAAGTACATATTATTTTTGTACTAAGATTGTATAAAAAAAGAATAGTTATTTTTGTGGTACATGTATGTCTAAATTCCTTGAAGAAAGACGATCCTCTATTAGCATGATTAGCTAAGGAACAGTAGCACTAAAGTCTTATAATATTTTAAGTAAAAAAATATCTCAATGACCTTAGTTCAACGACAAATACGCTATATGCCATACTAGTAGGTTGAAAAAAAAACTTTTTTATAGAATATTAGAGGAAGATTTGTGACTTGAAACAATGTATATCATATTCGTATTATTTGATTATGTTGCCATAGCAGTTTGGGAAATCGCAGAATTCTGCAAATTACTTCTTCATAAGCTGATGGCATTATAACAAAATATTTTTTTTTTACATTATTTTGGGTAAAGTTTTTGTCCATAATGGCATATATAAAAATGAAGTCAAATAAAAAGAATTAAAAAAATAAGAAACGTCCATAAAATTTTGAGCCGCAGAATTAAGTTACTTGTTATAAAAAACTGTTAGCATTGTGATTTCTGAGATTTCTCATACTGACAAGTTACAGGGTAAATTTATAATCATCAGGTGTAAGCTTGTCATATGATAGTATAAAGGGAGTGCATTTAATAATTTTTATTATGCTAAATTTGATACTTGGACACAAAAAAACATGCTTTTTCTTGTCAAATAAGGAAACTACATAGTTAAACCCTATCAATTTTACCAGACATTGGTTTGGTATCCATTACTGAACCAAAAATGCTGTTTTTCATGGTCTGCATTTAAAATATTACCAAGAATGCTTATATCTGGAAATTTTTGGTCAAATCTTTTTTGATAAAAAGAAAGTCCTCGTGGTTGTTGTTAAGATATACTGCTGATTTGTATTTGGTAGCTACATGTGTATAAGTCATCCCTTTGTCTAACCTAGTTGCATGGTATTTTGAATAATTTTTTTTCTATTAAAAAAGTCTCTTTATAGTACTGTGATTGTGGGGCACAACTGGTGCCCTTTGTCTTTATATGTTTTAGGATGGGTAACAGAAATATCTTTCAATTGTAATATACCTAACATGCCTAACAATACTCTTTCTTTCCATAAATTTAAAGTTCTAGGCTTAGATTTATGATTTAAATACTTTGCCATTTTTATGATGAAAAGTGATATCATCATCTCCAAATTCTTACGATCACAATTGCTATATTTAATCTAATGAAAAGGTAAATTTATTTAAACTGTGGATCCCTTTACTTATGTGTGTAACAATTTTAGTGGATTGGTGAAAACTCTATTTTCATGGATATTTGATTTTATGATTTCTCCAATTCTGCAACAAAAATTGTTAGCCATGAATAATAACAAATCCATAGTATTAGAATAAATGTATCACTTTTAAAACTGAACAAGTAAAATGAATAATAAGTAAATGTTGTGTTAATCCTATAACATGTATAAGTGCAGCTTGTACCAGAAATCCAGTAGAAAGTACTTTCTCTCAGGAATTTTTACTGGATCATAAGTGTTGATATAAAATGTATAACTAGCCAAGGTGTGTGTACCAACAACAGTGTTGATAAGTGTATAACTAGCCAAGGTGTGTGTACCAACAATTTTATTTCTTAGATTAGACATTCCAATTATTTTTATGTAACTTATGAATTATATTTGTATATTTCTATTTTAAAGGTGTATATTTCTTTTAGAAGTGACATCAATCTAGCAGAAGGTTCAATTTAGTATAATAGTGTGGGTGGATTTTCAAATTTAAGAGTACTGTGGATTCATCATTATTATTCGTTGGATATCAATTTTTTGTAAGTTTCGTGGGTACAGGTGAATTAGGAATTAAAATGTTTAACGAAATACAAATTTCTGTAAAGTTGTATCCATACTTGTCACATATCCACGAAAAGTTTTCTGCAATCCACAAAAATTGGTGCCCACGAAAAATAAACGAATCCACATTATATGCAGTGACATTAACTGTTGTAAATATAAAGACGTCACTCTGCTTTGTTTAACCCATATTTAAAGCAATTAAATAACATATAGCAAATTTTTCACAGACAACACTTTTTGTATGTATGAAGGGTCTTGACATGTAGTTTAGCTGTGTAGATTTAACTATGAAATTTTCATACAATTTTTGTTAAAATTAGCATTTTGCCATTGAAATAGTATATAAAGTCACAACAGACGACCTCAGAATTGCTTCCGTAATTAGTTACATTCAACACAAAACTATATCATGATGTTATTGATAACTCCAAAAATTGGTGCATGTGGTGTAAACAGTCCTTCTGACCTCATTCTTTTAATTTCATCCAATATTTGTGCAATAATTCAATTTACCGTGGAGTTTAATGAACATAAGATAGAAATAATTTTATTGTGAAAATTCCCTTATTCAAAGAATGGTTATTTTTGGAAATAAATTATTGTTGATTTTCATTTGCTGACCATGCAAGTCCTAGTTATGAAAACAAAAGCTTTGCTAAAATTTAGGCATACAACATTTTTTTTTCTTCCATGATATTTTTAATTTGCTTAATATTCAATTTATCTTTTAACCTGTGTTCACTTTTTCTGTGCATTATTTGTGGTTAAGTGTAATATATTTATTTAATATTGTAATATGTAACATATATTTTATTGGAGAGAGTGTCAAGCTTGTATATATCTAGACTGATTGAGGGCATTAACTCATTACGGATTGTATATATGGAATGCATTTTTTTCAAGGTCATGAATAAATGTGTGTGAGTGAGATACATTTCATCTTTTTATGTGTAGTATGATATATAACTATGACGATATGGAAAAAACAAATTAAAAAAATGATACACAGTGATTTTGTCTTATTCAATTGTAACACATTTGTCTCTAAAAGATGATGATACTCTGATTAAAATACAGATCATGTGCCTTTGCTTCACTTACAAGGATCTGACAACATTCTGTTCTACTTGCCATTTTAAAAATCATCTGAGATCCTCTAATTTTATTGTCTCGTCTCGAAAAGCGAGACGTAGCCTTTTAGTATGCTGTTTCCAGCGGCGGCGTAGCGTCAACAATGTATTAGTTTGTGATTAGGTCTTGTTTATCGTGAACCACAAGTGGTAGCTCAATCATACTTGGTATGCAGTTGCATAATCATTGGCACATCTCATTTCCATGGAGATTATTTGGCCCTGCCCCCTCAGTCATGGTCTATTGACCTCGAAACTTTTGCTTATTTTACATGTATTAGTTTGTGATTAGGTTAGTTTATGGGTAACCACAAGTAGTAGGTCAATGATACTTGGTATGCAGTTGTGTAAGCATCGGCATATCTCATTTCCATGGAGATAATTTAGCTCCTCCCCCTTAGTCATAGTCTAATGACTTTGTAACTTTTGCTTATTTTACATGTATTAGTTTGTGATCAGGTCAGTTTATGGGGAACTACAATTGGTAGGTCAATGATATTTGGTATGTAGTTGTGTAAGCATTTGGCTCCATTCCCTTAGTTATGGTCTATTGACTTTGAAAATTTTTCTGAGTTATCATGTATTAGTTTGTGATTAGGTCAATTCAAGGGGAACCATTAGTGGTAGGCCAATGTTAATTGGTATTCAGTTGTATAAACATTGGCTCATCTCATTTCCATGGAGAATATTTAGCCTCACCCCTCAGTCACAGTCTAATAACTTTGAAACTTATCTTAGTTTACATTTATTAGTTTGTGGTTAGATCAATTTAAGATCAACTGCTAATGTTAAGCCAATGATATTTGGTATGCAAATTTATTAGCATTTGCAAGTATCTTTTCCATGGAGATTATATAGCCCCACCCTCTCTTATTGACTTTGAAACTTTTCTATAGTTTGCTAGTTAATGCTTGTTTTAGATTTGGGAACGACTTATAATAAGTCAATGGTCATGATGGTATTTGGTATGCAGTTGTATAAGCATTGGCACATCTCATTTACATGGAGAATGTTTAGCCATGTAACTCAGTCATGGTTCATTGACTTTGAATATTTTCTTAACTTGTGTAAGATTTTAAAGTATTGCTATTTTGATTTCAACATTTGCATAATCAAAATTAAAAAATTACAGGCGAGACATATCTCTGTGATAACAGTTTATAGGAGTTATACACTCCTTCAAAAATTTGTAGGCAGTAATTAAAAAAAAGAAAGTAGAAGGGACACACAATGTGTTTTTTCAAGGGTGACAACTGTATTGCATTTTGTTATTTTTCTACGTCAATTTCGGATTTGATACATATTGAAAATTCAAATAACCATGAAAAACAAAAAAATAATAATTTAGAGGGCAACAGATTTTTTTTAGGGGAAACATGAAACCATGAATTCAAAATTCTTGAGAACATAATGATTGTATTAGCATAGAAAGTCCAAGAGCATATACACAAGCTAATAAATAAACTTAAACCAAAGTCAGTAGGACATTACAATCTACATGTATGAATAAAAAGAGATGGTTTCTATGTTAATGATAGAGCAACCCAACAACGAAAAATAAGCAAAAACTAGAA
>CM034360.1:36418247-36486305 GCA_019925275.1 Mytilus edulis
TATTATACACCAATTTCCAGGATTTTACTTTTGACTGCCCTGAGTTTTTTTCAGTTAACCTGGTTAAGTTTACAGAACAAGCACTTTTAAACAGTTAAGCATACCAAAATCAGAATTTTTCAATGGTCTTGAAACCAGTTTTAAACCTAAACTATACACCATTCAATTACTGAAGCTGGAAAAGGTTTCGTTTCCATCAATGACAGACTTTAAATTGGTGCCGTTTTACAACCAGAATTGGTAATCAGCATTGCTAAACCTTTAATTCTAATATTCAAAACAAAAATAAACATATAACTTTGCCGTCTTTTATTTTGACTAATAACATTTTCATTTTAATAAATAAATAGAAATATAATAGTACAAGTGTGGAAGACTTAATGGTGTAAATATTCATACAGATCATATGTAAAAAATAAAAGTACCTAACAAAACATATTGCTTTTTGGCAGTAAGGTGACAAATACAGTGTCTTTCAAGTGACCAATGAAAATAAATATCACAAATTATGAGGAATTTGTTTAAAATGGTCTTGTGTTCCCTCCATATTGAATATAAAATTAGGATAAATTAGATGATTTATATACAGTACCTGCCCAAAAGTATTCGTCACCTGCATTTTTTTGCTATATATTCATATAAAAACACACTTTTTCCAAAAAAATATTTTGAGGGCATTTATGGTTGGATTTTTATCAGCAAGGCATTGAAAGACGTAGAATTGTCTGAAGTATGTTTTTTTATTTGATAATAGTTTTGTCTTCAGGTTTTTATACGACCGCAAATTTTGAAAAAATTTTCGTCGTATATTGCTATCACGTTGGCGTCGGCGTCGTCGTCGTCGTCGTCGTCGTCGTCGTCGTCGTCGTCCGGCGTCCGAATACTTTTAGTTTTCGCACTCTAACTTTAGTAAAAGTGAATAGAAATCTATGAAATTTTAACACAAGGTTTATGACCATAAAAGGAAGGTTGGTATTGATTTTGGGAGTTTTGGTCCCAACATTTTAGGAATAAGGGGCCAAAAAGGGCCCAAATAAGCATTTTCTTGGTTTTCGCACCATAACTTTAGTTTAAGTTAATAGAAATCTATGAAATTTTGACACAAGGTTTATGACCACAAAAGAAAGATTGGGATTGATTTTGGGAGTTTTGGTTTCAATAGTTTAGGAATAAGGGGCCAATAAAGGGCCCAAATAAGCATTTTTCTTGGTTTTTGCACAATAACCTTAGGTTAAGTAAATGGAAATCTATGAAATTTAAACACAATGTTTATGACCACAAAAGGAAGGTTGGTATTTATTTTGGGAGTTAAGAACCCAACAGATTAGGAATTAGGGGCCAAAAAGGGACCCAAATAAGCATTTTTCTTGGTTTTCGCACTATAATGTTAGTATAAGTAAATACAAATCTATGAAATTTAAACACAAGGCTTATGACCATAAAAGGAAGGTTGGTATTGATTTTGGGAGTTTTGGTCCCAACAGTGTAGGAAAAAGGGGCCCAAAGGGTCCAAAATTAAACTTTGTTTGATTTCATCAAAATTGAATAATTGGGGTTCTTTGATATGCCGAATCTAACTGTATATGTAGATTCTCAACTTTTGGTCCCGTTTTCAAATTGGTCTACATTAAGGTCCAAAGGGTCCAAAATTAAACTTAGTTTGATTTTGACAAAAAATGAATCGGTTGGGTTCTTTGATATGTTGAATCTAAAAATGTACTTAGATTCTTGATTATTGAAGTTTTTTTGGTCCAGTTTTCAAATTGGTCTACATTAAGGTCCAAAGGGTCCAAAATTAAACTTTGTTTGATTTCATCAAAAATTGAATCCTTGGGGTTCTTTGATATGCCAAATCTAACTGTGTATGTAGATTCTTCATTTTTGGTCCTGTTTTCAAATTTCAAATTCTACATTAAAGTCCAAAGGGTCCAAAATTAAACTAAGTTTGATTTTAACAAAAATTGAATTCTTGGGCCTCTTTGATATGCTGAATCTAAACATGTACTTAGATTTTTGATTATGGGCCCAGTTTTCAAGTTGGTCCAAATCAGGATCTAAAATTATTATATTAAGTATTGTGCAATAGCAAGTCTTTTCAATTGCACAGTATTGTGCAATGGCAAGAAATATCTAATTGCACAATATTGTGAAATAGCAAATTTTTTTTTAATTAGAGTTATCTTTCTTTGTCCAGAATAGTAAGCAAGAAATATCCTATTTGTGCAATAGCAAGAATTTTTTTTAATTGGAGTTATCTTTCTTTGTCCAGAATCAACTTAAATCTTTGTTATATACAATATACAATGTATATACACTTTTTACTACCAACTGATAAATTTAAATAATCTTTACCATTCAGTGATAACAAGCAGTTTTTTTACATCTTAATATTTTATGATGTATTTAAATGAGTAGTTATTGTTGCAAACTCCATTAGAAATTTGAATTGATATCAGTTTTGAAAAAGGGAAACGGGGATGTGAAAAAAGAGGGGGGGGGTTAAATTTTTCTTATTTCAGATTTCATAAATAAAAAGAAAATTTCTTCAAACATTTTTTTGAGAGGATTAATATTCAACAGCATAGTGATTTGCTCAAAGGCAAAAAAAACCTTTTAAGTTCATTAGACCACATTCATTCTGTGTCAGAAACCTATGCTGTGTCAACTATTTAATTTTAGATTTAAAAAGTTTGAAGAAGAAATCTTTAATTGATTTGTAAAATCTTGGCATTTGTTTTGTGTAAAAAAAAACCATGTAATGTCAAAAATTTGATCACAATCCAAATTCAGAGCTGTATCATGCTTGAATGTTTTGTCCATACTTGCCCCAACTGTTCAGGGTTCGACCTCTGCGGTCGTATAAAGCTACGCCCTGCGGAACACCTGGTTCTACAAGAGATATATTATACTGATAATTATTTTAGCAGTAATTATGTAAATTTCGGTTGTAATGACAAGAATTCATGAGCTATGCCTCGGGCTTTCTTGAAAAATATCAATGACAATGTAAACAGGAACAAAACATTGACATGCATGATGCTCTCCACCTATGTTATAGTTATTTAGGTATGTGTGTTGCACAAGTCTTTCACAAGTTTCAAAAAAGCTAATGTTATAAAACTTTTTTCAGGGCACATACCCACTTTATAGAGACTTGTCTACTGCCATGCATTCCCATCCTATTTTCATGCACCATTTGTAAGCAAGAGACTGAATGGTTTACAAAATTAAAAATCAGGACGGTGTCCCGTTAAACCAAAAGAACTAAACTGGATGAATATTGTAGGAGAAATCTAGAGGAAAGTTTTGATTTGTGAAATTGGTTTTCCTGAACAGATGTACATTCATCCTGCAGGAAAGATTTATAACTGTCCACCACCAACTGACGAGCTAATGTTGAACTTCACAGATGGAATTACTCAAACACCATAAATGCCTATGTTTTCAGCACAGATTTCACAAATCATGACACAGCTGTGCATTTTTATGCCTCACCTACGATAGTAGGGGGGCATTATGTTTTCTGGTCTGTGCGTCCGTTCGTCTGTTCGTCCGTTCGTCTGTCCCTCTTCAGGTTAAAGTTTTTGGTCAAGGTAGTTTTTGATGAAGTTGAAGTCCAATCAACTTCAAACTTGGTACACATGTTCCCTATGATATGATCTTTTTAATTTTAATGCCAAATTAGAGTTTTTACCCCAATGTCATGGTCCACTGAACATGGAAAATGATAGTGCGAGTGGGGCATTCGTGTACTGGGGACACATTCTTGTTTATACCTGTTAAGAGTCGAAAACTAAATATTATTTTTATATAAATAAACATATATTGTGTCATTTTAGAACTTATATTTTTCCAAAGGATGCATGAATGAAAGTAGTGAAATTCATTTTGCTTTGATATATAGATTTGAATTACAATTGTTCATGTTATTGTAATGCATATAAAAATAAGGAGATGTGGCACAATGTAAATATATGATATTCTGTGAGTTTATCAAACTAAAGGGGATAAGAAATGGGTATAAGCAGTTACAGGACTGTACTATTGTACAATCTCCAACAATGAGAAAAACTCATACTGTAAAGAGAATTTCATATTTACAAGTAAGTTTTTTTTTTGCATTGAATAATTTTCTTCTATTGTCTTAAAAGCAAATATGGGAAGTGGTTAAAATGCTAATGAGACAGCTTTTATGGCCACCAGATGTCATTGTTACCTTGATTAAAAACTCCTTTTTAGCTCACCTGACCTGACTCATCACTTGGTTTCGTCGTCCATAAACTTTTACAAAAAATCTTCTCTGAAACTACTGTGCCAAATTTAACCAAACTTAGCCAAAATCATCATTGCGGTATCTAATTTAAAAAATGTGTGGTTAGACCCGGCCAACCAACCGAGATGGCCACTATGGCCAAAAATAGAACATACAGGTAAAATGTAAATTTTGGCTTATAACTCTGAAACCAAAGCATTTAGAGCAAATCTGACATAGGGTGAAATTGTCTCTTCAGTGAAGATCTATCTGCCCAGGAATTTTCAGACAAATCTGACAACCCTTTGATGGATTGCTGCCCCCAAATTAGTAATTTGAAGGAAATATTGCAGAGTTTGGTTATTATCTTAAATATTATTATAGATAGAGATAAACTGTAAACAGCAATAATGTTCTGCAAAGTAAGATCTACAAATAAGTCAATATGACCAAAATTTTAAGTTGACCCCTTAAAGAGTTATTGCCCTTTATAGTCAATTTTTGTATTTTTTGTTAATTTTTAAAAAATATTTTCAACTGTAAATACTGGGCCATGTTTATTATAGATAGAGATAATTGTAGCACCAAGAATGTTCAGTAAAGAAAGATCTACAAACACATCCCCATCATCAAAAACACAATTTTGTCATTTTATATGTGTCCGTTGTTTAATATGCACATAGACCGTCCAAGGTGAGCGACACAGGCTCTTGAGAGTCTCTAGGTCATTAATACAGGTAGATAACTTTATCATGTTTATACTGAAAAATAATTTTGCTTGGAGGGAGAATTTTAAGAAAGTTCTGTCTTCAAAAGAGTTGACATGTTACTATGTACATTAACCATTATGTTACTTGATGTTCTAGCAATACACACAGAACGGAGACTAGTCAATCTTTGTGAATTATTTTTCATAGGATAGGAGCAATTGAATATGTGTATATAATCAATAATTAAAAATAGTTTTATTTACATTAAAAAGGAAAAGTTCTTATGTCTTAAAAATGCATTTCATGGCGAGGTACAGAAAATATACTGTAAACAGTAGACTATAGATATAGGTGAACTAGGTACAAGAGAACTCTAAATCTTAAATACTACAAACCACCTCTGTTCTATGGAAGATAATGATATAACTGGACTAGAAATACACACAACCTGTAATTAACTGCCTTTACAGCGCTTTCGCGCTTTGATTTGTTGTTGCATTTATTTGACGCCATCTTGAAACTCGACTAAACCTGCCCCGACCCAGGGTTGATGTAGAGTTAACTCAGGTAGGTTCAAAAGGTCAAACTCAGGGTGTTCGGTTGTCAGTCGAGTAAACTCGACAGACTCTACTAACCCGAGTTGGACGAATCAAAGAAGGTCCCGGATTATCAATGTTAACTTGTAGAAGGAAAACTTAGATTTTGTTGGTTAAATACATACCTATCACGCATAAGACATCTTCCCTCCTCAATGGTCATACTTTAATGTAAAGTTTTGAAGATTATATATCTTTCAAACATAATTTAGTGCTGCATGAATTCAGTTTACTCACTTAATAACAATTTTTGATTACAGAATAATAGATGCTGGACCTAAAGGCAACTTGTCCCGGTTTATGAACCATAGTTGTCAACCTAATTGTGAGACACAGAAATGGACTGTTAATGGTGATGTCCGTGTGGGTCTGTTTGCATTGCATGATATTCCAGCAGGTAAAACATTGTCACAAACGCATTGATCTGTCACAATATTCAAATTTAGATTTAAAAGAATATTTTCAGAATTTTATTTGTAAAGCATTTATATTGTTCAGACTAGTGACTTCTTAAAGAGTTATGTGTAATTATATATTTCGGGTTTTTTTTTTTTGTATTCATTATTGATACAACACAAGGTTTGACATTTCTGAATTAACATCAGAGAGATTTGTATCAGTGCCTCAGCTTCCAGAAAATTAATCTGATTATTTAGGGACAGTTGTTCAGTAATCATGAAATATGATTTATAATTTAAATGTATTTAACAGGAAAACTGCATCACACAAACCAAAAATTAGTCTGACCAAGTACTGGTTTGCATTCTTAAACATTTGATAATGAAACATTAGTGAATTATTGACTAAGATTTGTTTTTTTACAGGATCAGAGCTTACATTCAATTACAACTTTGAATGTTTGGGAAATGACAAAACAAGTTGTTCTTGTGGTGCTGCAAACTGTAGTGGATTCCTGGGCGTTAGACCAAAGGTAAAACAGGATTTACACTTATATAAATGTAGGAATTAAAGATCTTTACTCATTTCTTTAAATACATAGACTTTGTCTACACATAGGTAAATAATGACTTAAAATATAGGCTTTTCTAGATGAATGACTATTTGCTCTTCTCACCCTGCCTCATTAATTATATATATCCTTGACAAATTAAATAATCTCTAAAAACTATTTAATTCTAATATTTCAAATACCAAAGAATTTGTTTTTTTACGGAATTTAATATCAACTGAATTCTTAGAACATGAAGTGCCATACAGACCTTGTGTTGGGTTATGCATATTACTATTTAAGATTTATTCTATGTCAGTTATCTTTTTTGATGATCAAATAGAGAAAAGAAAAACTTTGCAAAACCCGCTACATCTTTACCTCAAGAATTCAAATATCACATTAAATGGGCATTTCTAAAAGGCAAACTCGTCTTAAATCACTGAACAAATATTTGAAATATAATTGCTCAATTTTTGCATTATGGTTGTTATTTCTAATTGATAAAACCTTGTGAACTGGTACATTTTATTTTGATAGATCAGTATTATAATACAGAGCTTTTAGGATATGGACCACAAAGTTGAACTAGTGTAACAGCTTCATTAAGCTACAAGTATGCTCACCTATTGCAGTCTTTTTAAAGATCAAGTTTTATAAGTTAAAATGTATTTCTTATCTTTTTTGACAGACTGCAGCTGCAGCAGCTCAAGAGAAAAAATCTAAAGAAGCCAAAAGTAAAGATAAAAAGAAACGGAAAAAGAGAAAAACTGAAGTAAAGAAAACCCATGAGGATGATTGTTTCAGATGTGGCGAGGGAGGCGAGTTAATCATGTGTGACAAGAATGGATGTCCAAAATCTTATCATTTAACTTGTCTTAAGCTGAGCAAACCTCCACATGGTAGGTATTAAAGAGATATAGTTAATGTTATTGTATTTAATACAGGAACTAAAGAAACCAAAATCATGATATTAGTGTTAAAAGGGCTTCTACTTGTATGTCAAAACTATTCACAGAAATATTGAAAAAAAAGGGAATCATATTAGAAGTTGGATCTAAATCTCCAGTGAGCTAGATAAATAGTACAAATTACACTAGACAACCAAAACTATGTTATAGACAACAATACTCAAGGAATGATCAAGAAAAAGAAGATATTGTAATAATGAAATATTTCAAGTTTGCTCTGAATAATCTACAAAATTTTCATAAACACAAACCCCAAAAAGACATGTATGGGGATGTGATTCCAGGTACTCGGGAAGGGTAAATAGATCCTTCTCCACATGTGGCACCTGTTGTGTTGCTCATATACATTGTAAGTACAAACCTGGTGATAATTATAATTTGGTAGGTCACATTTGTAGAAAAGAGGACAGACTTGTGGTTACAATCCATCATCATCTGTGAAACAAATATTTAATAACAGTCAACCAACTCGAGATGGCATCCATTAATTTATTTTAAGGATGATTTCAACTTTCCACTAAAGTTACTGGCATGAATAGACATTATCTCTACCATGAAACCGCTCAAGTAATAAATTACTTCCATCCTTTCAAAAGAAGGTAAACAAGCGTAACCTTCAAAAAGTGTTTAATTGTTGAGTTCATACATAGAAAAACTATCATTTACATCATCCGCTTCATGTGTATTTTGTGTATTACAGGTAAATGGGATTGTCCGTGGCATCATTGTGATGAGTGTGGTAAACCAGCCACCAAGAAATGTGCCCTTTGTCCTGACTCATTCTGTTCAGTACACGAAGAAACCAATATCAGGGAAGTACAAGGTTTTCTTCTTTGTACTGACCATGAAGATTCCGAGGCAAATGATCTGTACATATCTGATCAGGATGAACGAGCCTCCAGCAGCACCAGATCTTCAGTGTCATCAGATGTGGCCTCTGAAGATGATAACAAACCAGTGGAGAAAAAGAAGGCAAATAAACGAGGCAGAAAGAGTAAATCTCAGGGTACAGACGATCCATTGGCCGTAGCCCCAATGTTTGACGATAGCGATGACGATGGATTCTCAGGACTTGTTATAGATATACCAAGTATCCCATAATGCATCTTGTTTTCACACATAAATAAAAAGTTTCATTGCATGAATTCAATATACTTGAATTGTTCATTAACAAATAACAAATTTGAGAAAAACTTGTTAACTTTGTTTTTGTAAATATCTTAATATTATTCGTTATATTCATCCTGTTACAATATTTGTCGTATTCTCTTTGTTAACTTACAAGTTGACAATAAATTAAAAGTATTCTGATTAATCAGATAAGCGCAGTATTGTCATTTCTCATTTAAGAAGTTAATCCAACAACTGTGTTTCCTGAAAATAAACATAATGTAAATACCTAATGTGACCTCAGATTTACTCAGCAAACTTAGGAAACAGCATATAATTTGTATATTATGATAAACTGTTTACCTAAATCACTTTTCTTCATATTATAGTGATGTCCAATATTCTCGATTATACATGTAATCATGTGTTTTAATATGGTAGGAATACCATAAATTTTTTATAATACCAATGGAGCTGTTTCTACGTTAGTTTTTATCACACATTGTCATGCCTGTTAGTTTGGCAAGACTTTACCATTTTCAAAAGTTATAACTTTATATTATATATAAAATAAATTGATAAAAAAAAGTTTTTATTTACTTTATTGGCATATATATATGGTTGGCATTTTTATTCTTATGGAATAAATTTAGAAAGAAAGGAAAACATTTCAAAATTTTGTATGAATAGCTATATGTAATTTCTAGAAATATTTGATGGGCATGATTTACTCATCCTTTTATTTTCTGAAAAACCTTATGTCGATTTTTTTTTTATTAAAAATATTTTCCGTTTAAATAAAACAAAATAAATAACAACAATTTAAAATATAAATTACTATTGAAAATGATATAACCAGTGTTTCAATTAAGCATCCATTCTATGGTAACTGAATTTAAAATAAAAACAAAATGTTAGAATTATGCAGAAGGGGGGTGAAATTGTTAACATTTTATTGTTATATTTGGACACATTATTTAAGTGTCTTGCAAGTTTTAAACTATTGATATTTATGGTAGTGAAATGTTGACACTTTGTGATATGTTCAAGACTATTATCAGGTTGCATATATTTTCTGAAACTTACTCTTAATTTTGAATACTATTAATAGTTTTAACTTTATTATCTCAAGTTATACCCTTTTAGGAGGATCAAAACTGTGGTAACAGGGGGAGGGGTATATAGAAATCCATCTGTCATTGTGCCTTGTCGACACAGATATTGATGAAAACACGATAGTAGAGTGTAGCATGTGATTAAAGGAAAATATCCAGTTCTACTTGTACAAGGGGAGATAATAAAATTAAGTTCAATTTACTTATAGGTACCTGACAATGGAATAATGCTAGTGTCCTTATTTTTACAGTCTGATATGGGGAAAACTAAAGGCAGATTTTAAACTTTATATCGCAAGTACAACTGATAGGGAATTTTTATCTTATCATGATACTTTTCTTTAAAAAAAATTCAGTCCACTGTTTTAATGAAATGTGATGTACTTGAATGAAAGATTGAAAGAGAATTCCATGCAATCATGTGAAACTTGTGTGTTACTCTCTATTGTTTATAAAAATAATGTGCAGAGAACAGAGCAGTTGAAAGTTATCAGTTCAATAATTGAAATAAAAAGTTCCCATTCTAAATACAAATACCTTGTTAAAGTTATTGTATGTGAAATAATTCATGAGCTAGTTATATAGTGTGTAAATAGATGATTGAATTTTATTGTGTTAATTCTCAAATTGTTTTATTCTAAATTTTATTTAACACAAAAATGTTAGAATTGTATTTTAGTGTGGTGGAATATTTATGACAAAATTCTTTCAGAGGTTTTAACTTATATTTTATTGTACAGTATGGGTGTGAAAGTTGATTTTTAATATCTTAACATTACTTTAGTTCTACTTTATAAATATTGTAATTATATTTAAAAATACAGGTGTGGAAAGGTAAAATTGTATATTATTCTTTCTGTTATGCAAGTCAAATTCCACAAAAACTCCTTCCATTTAAATTTCTTTCAGCTTTCTTATTAAGAAATAGATATATTGAATTAAAATTTAGAAGGGCAAGGGCACTCTTTAGCTGAATGTACAGTTATCAAATGGTTAAAAAAAGAGAATAGTAACTATTAGAATTAAAGAAAATATATATTTAAAATTTGAATTACATGTTTGTTATTAAATGTAAACCATTATTGCACAAACTTTTAAACTAGACAAAGACCGTACATTGACCTATAGCTGTTAATTTCTGTGTCATTTGGTCTCTTGTGGAGAGTTGTCTCATTGGCAATCATGCCACATCCTCTTTTTTTGTGTAAATCCTCTTATATAGTTATTTTTCAGTATTTTAATGATTTTTGATTTATAATTAAGGACTTTTTCATTTAAAATGGAGGTGAAAGGATAATACGGTCTTCCAACCACTCGCCTACAACTAGTAATTTTACATACATCAAATGGGCATACAACTATTAGTGACCTATGACCCAAGTTCAAAGATAAAAAAAACATTTTTTTTTCTGCCCCCTTCTATTATTTCAACGGATCACCTCATATAAAGCAGTTTTACAGTATTGTGAATCATGCGAAACAGGGAAGTAAAATGTCATATTCAAAAAGAAAGTAAATTTGGTCAGTAGTATGGAAATTTATTGTTCACAAGTAAGAAGTAAATGATCTCATGTATAGGTTACACAATAATAGATAATTCATTTGATAACACTTGGAAAAAAAGCAATGTTTCTTTTTTCATGATACTATAAGTAAGATTTAGACCAATTGTATGATTTTGTAGGTTATCAGACTATACTTCTAATTTTATTTAAAAAATATACAGGAGTTCAGAAGAAGAATTAAGAGTTTATACTAGATTTTGGCAGGCAAAATTCATCAAATAAAATGTTATGTACAAAGTTTTTCTAATATAATGGTAAAACAGGAGTACCATTACAATAAATTCTAAAACGAAAGTTAAAATAAATCATTATATTTATAGGTTAGCATTGATTTCATCATTATTCTGGAGTATATAATTTTTCATGGAATTGTTCATACATCATTTGTAAAGTGTTATTATGTAAATTGTGAAATTAAAGCTTCTGGTAGATATTCTTCTTTATTTACTGCTTGTTGACAGCAATACTTACTCATTTATATGACATCTACAGGGGAACGAACATACAAGATAAAATGTTGTTTGATTTCCAATCGGACAACTATCAACCCAAGTCCAATAGAATTTGTTTAAAGCTACTATTGGTAACTGTATGTCATCTAAGCTTACTTATACTGCAAAGTCAGCCCCAACATATAAACATATTTCAACATATAAATAAATATGTTTATATGAAAAATGAAAATGGATTCAGGCTGTGTGTTTGTTCGTCCGTCCATCCCGGTTCAGGTTAAAACATTTGGTTAAGGTAATTTTTGATGAAATTGATGTCCAATCAGCTTGAAACTTTATACACTTGTTCCCTCTGATATGATCTTTTAAATATAATGGATAAATAAAGAGTTTTCTGAACATGAAAATGATAGTTTGAGTGGGGCATCTGTGTACTGTGGACACATTCTTGTTACTAGATGTGATTACTTACTACCAAAAAATGCATGTATAAGACTTATAAAAATAACATGTTGTATGATTGCCGATGAGATGACATTCCACTATAGCAATAGATGTGAGTAACAAAAGGTCACCATAAGGCTTCAGAAATTAGCAAAACACCCGCTGAAAATAAACATGGAGAAAAACCCTGATAAATGTACAAATCAACCAAAATTCTATAGTACTTACAACAACCACTAACAGGCTCCTGACTTGGAGCAGGTATAAACAAAGTGTTGCAGGATTATGTCCAAGTTTTGAAATTGTTTTATTTTTTATCTCGCCTTGATGAAAGTTGAAAAAAAAACCAGGTATGCTGGCATTGGTTGCAGCGTCGTCAACAATGTATTAGTTTTGGAAAAGGTCAAATTTTGGAGATCCACTTGTGGTAGGTTAATAATATATGGTATGCAGTTGTATTGGCATTGGAAGATCTGGTTTTCTTGACTTTGAAAAGTTGCTTTGTGTACAAGTATTAGTTTTATTAGGTCAGTTTATGTGGGAACTGCTAGTGGTAGGTCAATCATATTTGATATGCAGGTTTATTTACATTGGTGCATCTCAATACAAAGGTTGAAGATTAAAATATTATTACAAAGGTTGAAGATTAAAATATTATTGATCATAAGATCATAAACAGCAGGTAATGCATAAAACATGTGTCATTACCAGAGAATATATAAGCATAGTTATGGTTCAACCTATCTATTCTACATTTACATTCAGGTGTAGCCTAGTGTTGTGGACACAGACCTGACTTACATCATATACTTTAAAGTGCACAATGTCCTGTTTATCTCAGACTGCTAATGACTAATTTTGAGTTGTACTGATTAATATTTTGGTCTGAGAAAACATAGTTTATTTATAAGTTGCAATTTGGCTTCAAACTAGCTTTCAGTAACTATGAGTATATTGTGATAGTTGTCTTTCTGTTAGTTGTTTTTGTGCTTAGTATCAGATTGATGAGTCGAGCCATTTTCACCTGGTTGTTTTGTCAAAAGTCATAGGCAAGGCAAAGATATAACTATCCAGTGTCACTTGTAAACTATTTGTATGATGTTTATATTTCAGAAGATAAAAGACCTTGCAATGTCAACTAAATGTGGGGCATGAAATGATTGTAATGGGTACAGGTCAGTCTGGCAGGTTTCAACTGACCTTGACCTTATATGGTTCAGGGGTAAATTTTAAGTTTTGGTCTGTTTTTCAAGTACTATAACCAAAAGGTCAACTATATTTGGTGTTTGGAATCATGGAATGATTGCAAGGCATACATGTCTGTTTGGTAGGTTTCACCTGACCTTGACCTCATTTTTATGATTCATTGGTCAGTCAAGTTTTTGTGTTTTGGTAAGGTTCGTTTTTTATACGACCGCAAAATTTGAAAAAATTTTCGTCGTATATTGCTATCACGTTGGCGTCGTCGTCGTCGTCCGAATACTTTTAGTTTTCGCACTCTAACTTTAGTAAAAGTGAATGGAAATCTATGAAATTTTAACACAAGGTTTATGACCACAAAAGGAAGGTTGGTATTGATTTTGGGAGTTTTGGTCCCAACATTTTAGGAATTAGGGGCCAAAAAGGGCCCAAATAAGCATTTTCTTGGTTTTCGCACTATAACTTTAGTTTAAGTTAATAGAAATCTATGAAATTTTGACACAAGGTTTATGACCACAAAAGAGCGGTTGGGATTGATTTTGGGAGTTTTGGTTTCAACAGTTTAGGAATTAGGGGCCAAAAAAGGGCCCAAATAAGCATTATTCTTGGTTTTCGCACAATAACTTTAGTTTAAGTAAATAGAAATCAATGAAATTTAGACACAATGTTAATGACTACAAAAGGAAGGTTGGTATTGATTTTGGGAGTTTAGGTCCCAACAGTTTAGGAATTAGGGGCCAAAAAGGGACCCAAATAAGCATTTTTTTTTGTTTTCGCACCATAACGTTAGTATAAGTAAATAGAAATCTATGAAATTTAAACACAAGGTTTATGACCATAAAAGGAAGGTTGGTATTGATTTTGGGAGTTTTGGTCCCAACATAATAAGGGGCCCAAAGGGTCCAAAATTAAACTTTGTTTGATTTCATCAAAATTGAATAATTGGGGTTCTTTGATATGCCGAATCTAACTGTCATGACTGTGTATGTAGATTCTTAACTTTTGGTCCCGTTTTCAAATTGGTCTACATTAAGGTCCAAAGGGTCCAAAATTAAACTTAGTTTGATTTTGACAAAAAATGAATCAGTTAGGTTCTTTGATATGCTGAATCTAAAAATGTACTTAGATTCTTGATTATTGGCCCAGTTTTCAAGTTGGTCCAAATCGGGGTCCAAAATTAAACTTTGTTTGATTTCATTTAAAATTGAATAAATGGGGTTCTTTGATATACCAAATCTAACTGTGTATGTAGATTCTTCATTTTTGGTCCTGTTTTCAAATTGGTCTACACTAAAGTCCAAAGGGTCCAAAATTAAACTTAGTCTGATTTTAACAAAAATTGAAATCTTGGGTTTCTTTGATATGCTGAATCCAAAAATGTACTTAGAATTTTTTATTATGGGCCCAGTTTTCAAGTTGGTCCAAATCAGGATCTAAAATTATTATATTAAGTATTGTGCAATAGCAAGTCTTTTCAATTGCACAGTATTGCGCAATGGCAAGAAATATCTAATTGCACAATATTGTGAAATAGCAAATTTTTTTTTAATTAGAGTTATCTTTCTTTGTCCAGAATAGTAAGCAAGAAATATCTAATTGCAAAATATTGTGCAATAGCAAGATTTTTTTTTAATTGGAGTTATCTTTCTTTGTCCAGAATCAACTTAAATCTATGTTATATACAATATACAATGTATATTCACTTTTTACTACCAACTGATAAATTAAAATAATCTTTACCATTCAGTGATAACAAGCAGTTTTTTTACATCTTAATATTTTATGATGTATTTAAATGAGTAGTTATTGTTGCAAACTCCATTAGAAATTTTAATTGCGATTAGTTTTGGAATAAGGGAAAGGGGGATGTGATTAAAAAAATTGGGTTCAATTTTTCTCATTTGAAATTTCATAAATAAAAAAGAAAATTTCTTCAAACATTTTTTTGAGAGGATTAATATTCAACAACATAGTGAATTGCTCCAAGAGAAAACAAAAATTTTAAGTTCATTAGAACACATTCATTCTGTGTCAGAAACCTATGCTGTGTCAACTATTTAATCACAATCCAAATTTAGAGCTGAATCC
Organism: Mytilus edulis; assembly: GCA_019925275.1. Lineage (NCBI taxonomy): Eukaryota > Metazoa > Mollusca > Bivalvia > Mytilida > Mytilidae > Mytilus > Mytilus edulis. Next base: position 36,433,700 of record CM034360.1, read on the forward strand.
AGCTTGAATGTTGTGTCCATACTTGCCCCAACCGTTCAGGGTTCAACCTCTGCGGTCGTATAAAGCTACGCCCTGCGGAGCATCTGGTTTTGTTTTCTCTTGATGTGAACACATACAATATTTTTTTTTATTATACTTCAAGAGTTTTTTTCCTATATAAAATAAATGAAATAGTTGTGCTATTTCATTCTAAAGACAATTTGCCAGTTAATAGTTTCAAAGACTATTGCCCCGGTTAATAGTTTCATAATCATCTTTCCCGTACTTTTCCATGCTTATTTTTCATTGGACGATAATGATGTCATTGACTACTCTGCTTGGTTACGTATGCTTTGCAACGTCAAACTCACTCTTATATTGTAAACGGTGGAATCTGTTTGTTTTGATTGTAATTTCACTTACAAGAAGCAATTATAAAAGAGAAAGAAAATCTTCATGGAAATTTTTTAAAAGATCTAAAATATAGTACCTTATTCATAATATGGGTTCACTCTCCGTATATTAAAAGTGAATTTGCGTTTGGTGTACTTTAACTAGGATTTATAATAAGCACAGAAAGTTTAACACAAGTATTTGTAGTCTTGATTGAAATTAATGAAATATTTATAAATACAAAACGAATTATAAAAAAAGTAAAGTTCATCATGTGCATGTAAAGTTATGTTACATTTTTTCTTTCTTTCAGATAAGATATATACACTTTTAGAAAATTAGTTATTTGGTATATAAAAACACTTAATGGCTGTGTTGTTCAGTATAATAAAACACCTAATGACTGGTTGTGCGGGTAATAGCAAGTTTGTTGTCCCTTCGCATACCAACTATTGCTCTCGGCTGTGCCTCGAGCAATAGTTGGTACCTCTCAGGGACAACAAACTTGCTATTACCCTCACACCAAGTCAATAGGTGTATAATATTTCATTTGGTTGAATATATAGCAAATTTCTGAACAGAAAATAATATACTGGTATGTGTTTTTGTGAAAAAATGAAAATGATCCACAAAAAAAAATATAACAAAATAAACATATGACAATTCTTTTTCTTTTTGGTACCAAGTTGCTTAAAATCGAAACCAAAATATGACCCCAAAATATTTTTTTGAAAAAATATAGTTTTATATACAGTATATAGCGAAAAATCTCCAAGTGACGAATACTTATGGCCACACTCTGTATGTTACATTATCATCGTTACAAATGGCAAGACGACTAAATTCAATATCTTGTGAAAATGTTTTTGAAAGGGATGGAGTTTATACACGTATAAAAAGAAAATCTGACAACCATTTTCTCCACACAAAACGTCAATTCAATTAAAATCTGAACAAATTTTAGTGTGGGTAAAAAAAAAAAACATTTTGGACTCATTGGCTGAAGACTGTTCCCATTTAATATTACAATGTAGTATGGATTCATTGATAATACTACTATGCCAATTTTCATTGATAGGGGAAAATTGTTTATTCATTTTAATTTTGTTGATTCGTCTATAATTAATGTTAACTTCATTTAACATTTAGGTATACTTCGGGGTTAAATTTATCCATGAAATTCATGAAAAATGATACCACAGAAATATAAATGAATCTACTGATTAATGAGCAATGTATTTTACCATTTTATTTAAGGTGGTACCTAACACGGCAGGGAGATAACTCTGTAAAATCAGCTAAACGTTTTAATTACATTATGTTGTGAAGGGAATCTTAAGCTTCTCAATGATCAAAATTAGTGTTTGACAAACTGCTATATAACCAGTGCATTTTTTCTGATAAAACAGTTGGTTCAAAATTTTTGAAATTTTTATATTTTTGTTAAAGGGTCAAAGTAAATACTTTGTCAAAATTTTATGAAAATTAAACGAGCCAAATTAATTTTAGTAAAGGTGTTGGGTACCACCTTAAGTTTTGACAAAAGAACATTCACTACAAAAAAGGACCTTTTAGATAGTTGAGATAGCAATTTAAGAATCAAACAAATAATGAATAATGCTACACTACAACTACCTTTCTTAACCTAACAAATTTATGTTTTAAAAACTTTTTAAAATCTGCAACAGATAAATGTTAAATAATAATACATTATACAAAAACTGTAACACCTTATTTTATTTTAGTACAACATATGCTAAAATAAAGACTAGAAAATAGTAAAATTTATCTATGTTATATATCTGCAGACTAGATTAGTTAAAAAAAAGTAACAACTGCTTTTGTCTGAACTTAAATAGATACTGTGAATAAACTATACCATGAGATCTATATGTAGGCCAAGTAAAAAAGTGTGTGCTTTATAAGATCAGTTAAAAAAAATACCAATTAATGGGATGTTTAACTAATTATGATACTGAAGATAATAATTCATGCATCTAATTTAAAAATATTTTTCCAACCATAATGATTTATTTATCAGGTATGAAACAAATGCAATTTTCTGTATGTACAGCTACATAATAAATGCTTGTCATGAGTTCATTAATGCTTAAAATAATTTTACAACTTGTTATACAGATGAAATATATGAATATACAAGTAAATAATGGGCCTGTTAATTGGAGGTAATAAGAAATGGTAATTAAATCATATAATAAAATTGAGAATGGAAATAGGGAATGTGTCAAAGAGACAACAACCCGACCAAATAAAAAACAACAGCAGAGGGTCACCAACAGGTCTTCAATGTAGCGAGAAATTCCTGCACCCGGAGGCGTCCTTCAGCTGGCCCCTAAACAAATATATACTAGTCCAGTGATAATGAACGCCATACTAATTTCCAAATTGTACACAAGAAACTAAAATTAAAATAATACAAGACTAACAAAGTCCATAGGCTCCTGACTTGGTACAGGCGCAAAAATGCGGCGGGGTTAAACATGTTTGTGAGATCTCAACCCTCCCCCTATACCTCTAACCAATGTAGAAAAGTAAACGCATAACAATACGCACATATGTCTGATTTCCTTACTCTCAATTTCTATGATTACCAGTAGGTAAAGAAACTCTCTTTTGTTAACCACTTACAAAAATGTATTGCTTATACAAAATTGAGGCTATTTGAGCTGTTAAAGCATTGACCTTTTATGTATTAACCTTTCTTTTCACAAGTTGTTAGTTCTATCCCTATCGTAAATTATTTACTCAGACATATGTATATATAATGCAGTTGAGTTTTATTGAAAACAATGTGTCTCACATGGGTAACTTTCATTTCAGCTAATAAAATTTAAAAAGCTCTTGTAACAAACTTAACATAACATTTTCAGACCCAATGCAAGAACTATGGTTAACACTTAAAATGTTTCAAACTGTTAACCAAAGTAAAATGCCGAAAATATAGTTTTGGTCATGGTAAAAATCAAATGCAAAAAAAATAACAAATGTGACAAAGACATGAAAAACAATCTATTTGCCCTTATTCTAAACATGAGAGATATATGCTATAAAAATCATAAATATACATGGTCCCTTTTTAAATTCTATTTAACAAAAGCACAAGATAATGAATATGTATTTCATTAATTTTCAACAATATAATAATTTTATAAATAAATAATATAACTTCAATATAATTTCGATACAATTTATAACAATTTCAATACTTCAATAATCAACAAACATTTCATACAACATACTAGTCCAAATAAGTATGACTTATTGATGAAATAGCATCAGCGTAATGAGGTCATATATAGGCATCACAGCAATAATCAAAATGGCCCTTCGATATATCATTTTTATTAGGCCAATCAACACACAAAAAATCAAGTAAATTTTTCTGTGATAAAATTTTGTACATATATTTAACAAAGGCACTTAAATATGAATTTATATCAAATTTTAAGAACACTTGTGTAAAGGCATATATGAAACTGATCACACTAATAAAATTGATTCAAACAAATAAAATAAAAAAAACATCAGATCAATCTTCTTTTGGAGAATTTGTACCATAGTCTAAAACATTGTAAGACATTTTTAAACATTGTAAAACATTATAAGACGTTTTTAAACATTGTGAGAAATTAAATGACATTGTGAGAAATTAAATGACATTGTAAAACCTTGTAAGACATTGTAAAATATTGCAAGACATTATTGGTTGTGACTTGGATGTGTCTGTAAAATGAAACCTTCAATGAGGGGGGGCAAGGGGTTTAACTGTTATGCTGTTATGGGGCAATTTAATTCTTTGTTATCTGTTATTTTGAAAATATGTTTGCTGTTAGCTGTTATTGTCTTATTCTTTGTTAGCTGTTATTGGGCTTTTAGTTTTTTTGTTATCTGTTATTGTGATAATGTATTTGCTGTTAACTGTTATTGAAAATTGGAATGTTAGCAACTTTTTTTGACAGTCAATATTCGGTATAAATTGAAGATCATTGGACATTGGGGTCTACCCCTACTAATATGTTTGTCCCGTTTCAGAGAAGGATTCGATTAACATTTACCCATCACAGAAGTGAGGTCCAGGCCAATTCAAGTATATCTAATGATTATCCTTTGTAATAAATTCCATTTTTTTATGAATGTGTATTTAGAATTATCTTAATTTTTTGTATGAGAATAATGTTCTTTGTTTCCCGTACGAACATATTAAATAAAACAATTCTTAATATGACAAAAAGGAAAACATATGGCCAGGAATATCTGACAAGGATCTCAATTAAGGACTAGGTCCTAACAACCAGTTAACCTTTTATATAATATGGTACATAGACTCAGCTCTGTGATTCTTTTCAAAGCAGAACCAAATGCATTGTACAATGAAAGTTCCAATCATGTACTTGGGTCCGAAGCTGCACATAACTCATTACAAACAAAGATTTCTTTCGTTTCAAGCCATTGTATACATACTAAACTATGTATTCTACTTACTAGTACACTTGGTACAATGTACAATCAAAAACCTCAGCTGATAAAAAATTGTTCAAATAAGGCCTTTGAAAATAGTGGAATAAATTGCTTTTGGAGTGTCAAAATTCGTTCGAAGTACTTGATAAATTGCATGCTTATAATTGGTGCTTTTGATTTTGCTACCCTATATACCACTTTGCCTCATAGTCTTATTAAGAAAAATTCACACACCTCATTAAATGGTCATTTAGAAAAAGTCAGAATATTCAAACTCTTTTAGGTCATTTTTTTTATTAGCAACAAAGGGAGCTTCAGTCAATATATATAAACAATACACCAACGTTTCATGAGAACTGATGAAAGCATTTTTGAGTTATTTTTGAAAACTAGAAAATATCACCTTTTTCTAATGAATAAAATCCCTTAACTCAATAACATAAAATCTAAATTTAATAAAAATCAAATGGAGTTTACAACAATAGATATAAACATTTCAGCAAAGTTTCATGAGAACTGCTGAAAACATTTTTGTGTTAATGTCTGAAAACTGGAAAATCCCCCCTTTTTAATTAATAAAACCCGTTAACTTGGAAACTTAAAATCTAAAATTTATAAAAATTGAAAGTGACCTCATGTTAATAGATATAAACAATTCACCAAAATTCCTTGCTTTGTGAAAGCATTTTTGAGATATTATCAGAAAACTGAAACAAACACCAATTTTATTGAATAAAAACCCATTACCTAGAAACTTAAAATCTAAAATTTATAAAATAGAACAAAAAAAACAGGGAGCTCAGGTCAATAGATTTAAACAATTTTCCAAAGTTTAATGCAAATTGGTTAAAGAGTTTTTGAGTTAATGTCCGACATGTTGATAACAGACGGACAACAGTATACCATAATACGTTCCGTAAACGAGCGTATAAAAAATATTATAATATATTGAGCAGTAATTTAAACACATTCTACAGTAGATACATAAATTAATACTTAAAACATAGTCATAGAAAATGGAATGCATTACAAAGGATTATATCCGTAATAAGAAATACTGATTTGTCAAAGACCGAATTATTTTAATATTTCATTTACTGTTATCTGTTTTTGTCCATTTTAATTCCTTGTTATCTGTTATGAGCCAAATCAATTTGCTGTTTTGCTGTTATTGGGACCCCCCTTGCCCCCCCTCTTCAATTAAGTTAGATATAAAAGATAATTGTGTTTTTCATAAGATGATAATGAATGTTCTAGTTGTATGCTAAATTGTGAAAAATATTTTTATGAAACAACCATTTATTTCTTTTTTGTCGAGCCTGCAACTGTTGTTGCAGAAAGCTCGACATAGGGATAGTGATCCGGCGGCGGCGGCGGCGGCGGTGTTAGCTCACTTCTTAAAAGCTATATATTTTAGAAGGTGGAAGACCTGGATGCTTCATATTTTGTATATAGATGCCTCATGTTACGAAGTTTCCGTCAGTCACATGTCCAATGTCCTTGACCTCATTTTCATGGTTCAGTGACCACTTGAAAAAAAAGTTCAGAATTTTTGTAACGTTGAATTCTCTCTTATTATAAGTAATAGGATAACTATATTTGGTATGTGCGTACCTTGCAAGGTCCTCATGCCCGTCAGACAGTTTTCACTTGACCTCGACCTCATTTCATGGATCAGTGAACAAGGTTAAGTTTTGGTGGTCAAGTCCATATCTCAGATACTATAAGCAATAGGGCTAGTATATTTGTTGTATGGAAGGACTGGAAGGTGTACATGTCCAACTGGCAGGTGTCATCTGACCTTGACCTCATTTTCATGGTTCAGTGGTTATAGTTAAGTTTTTGTGTTTTGGTCTGTTTTTCTCATACTTTATGCAATAGGTCTACTATATTTGTTGTATGGAATGATTGTAAGGTGTACATGTCTAGCGGGCAGATGTCATCTGACCTTGACCTCATTTTCATGGTTCAGTGGTCAAAGTTAAGTTTTTAAGTTTTGATCTTTTTATTTAATATTATATGCCAAAGGTCAACTATATTTGGTGTATGGAAATATATTATGATCTATATATCAGTCCCACAGGTTTTATTTGACCATGACCTCAATTGCACGGTTCATTGGACAGTGTTAAGTTTTTGTGTTTTGGTCTATTTTTCTTAAACTATAAGTAATAGGTCAACTATATTTGTTGTATGGAAGCATTGTTAGCTTTACATGTCTGCCTGGCATGGTTCATCTGACCTTGACCTCATTTTCATGGTTCATTGGTCTTTGTTTAACTATCTTGTTTAATGTTAAGTTTATGTGACAGTTGTAATAACGCTTTATACTTAGGACTATCAACATAATATCAATGATTAGTAAAGAAGGCGAGACATTTCAGTGTGTGCACTCTTGTTCATTAAAAAAACATTCTTAACATATAAAAGTAAGTAATGACCTATACAATTGTATTGTTTTATACCCATTACCATAAACACTACGCTACAAATAATAACATTTTCAGATCTTTAAGAGTCAACATTAATAATAATAAATATACTGTAAATTCAGAAATTATTATCTGCATTTATTATTGCAATTTCAGGTGATATCCCGACACTTAAATGTGAAGGATAACAGAATGTGAGTTCTTATTATTGCGATACCCACCTAGTCACATTATTGGCATTACTTTTTCTCCTCCCAATAATTTCAGAATTCACAGTAATGCTTTTTGCTTTTCTGAATCTTGAATCAATTCTAGAAATTTATTTTAATATAAATTACTTCCCTTCCATGGAGTTAGTAATGGTTTTCTACAATCTAGAGCTACCATGAGAAGTAAATGAATTATTAGTTATACCCTTAGTATACAACCATTTATTGCATTGTAATCAAGTATGATTCTTGTAAAAATAACAAATAATTGGTCATACTTAGTAATTCTCAACATACCTTAGTAGTGCAATCAAACAGTTTAAATCCCCAGTCAAAAAAAAAGTGTATCTTAATATTGCTTTTTCTTTAGAGAGAGAAAGAATCAATTCAGGGTTGAAAAAATGACTCATTACAAGTTTCTATTGTACTGAATACAATTCAACAAAATTCTTCACTTTGATTGACTAGAGAATTATCATCAAACTGTGCATCTACTTGGTCCAGTATCCATGGTGATTCTTCAATAACAACAGAAATCAGACGATCTAAGTAGAACTTTTGGCGACTAGCTTCTTTCACAATTTCTTTAAGAGAATCTGTTACTTGTTCCTACAGAAAACAGTAAAATATGCCCATTACATGTTAAAATATAAAATATAAAATAAAGTATTTGGTAAATATGAAGTTGACCATCTATAAATAGGAAATGACATAACACAGTAACACATGTTCATATGAAGACTAATAAAAAAATACCAGGAATATTTGATTTTGGGTTCCGTAAAAATAGTAACTGAATTTTAAAGGGGCATTAGCTGTCAATTTCATCTTCACTGATTTTGCTCAAATTCTCATATTTTATTCATATGTTACAACATATACCCAAATTACAAAATGTCTAAAATAAACAAATAACAATGCATGGGCTCGATAATATGTATCAACATTTCGTGTGTAAATTTGACTAGACACCATCTAATTAACCATCAAGATTTATACCTCCAAAGAGTGTCTATAACCATATAACCCGACATAAACATAAATATATAAAATATAAACAGATATACAATTGATTTTTTTTAGGTCTGTTTGATCTCATATTGTAGGTTAAAAAGTAAATTTATCTTTGTTTTATCCTGTTTAAGAGCGATTTTTTTGTGGATTGAATCAGACAGACAAATGATTCATCCTTGTTTCACTTTCAATGTTAACATTTGTTTCCATTTAATAGCTGAATAGATGTTAGTAAATATGTCATATGCAGGGACATACAGATAGACAGTGATGATACTGTATACATTGTGTCCTTCAGAGCTGAGTATTAATAGAAAGAACCGTTTAAGACATGCCAATACAAGATTCACAGGCATTTCTTTGTTAACAAGATGTTATTTACCCTCAAAAGTGATATATGCAATAAATTGAAGGGCTGCAGCAACAACTATTGAGAACATGAAAAGTCTTTGTAGTGCAGTTAATCATGAGAGATGAATTAATTAAATGACAATGGCAACCAGATGCTCCGCAGGGCGCAGCTATATATGACCGCAGAGGTTGAACCCTGAACAGTTGGGGCAGCCAAGTATGGACACAACATTTAAGCTGGATTCAGCTCTAAATTTGGATTGTGATTAAATAGTTGACACAGCATAGGTTTCTGACACAGAATGAATGTGGTCTAATGAACTTAAAATATTTTTTTTGCCTTTGAGCAATTCACTATGCTGTTGAATATTAATCCTCTCAAAAAAATGTTTGAAGAAATTTTCTTTTTATTTATGAAATCTGAAATGAGAAAAATTTAACCCCCCCCCCCCCCTTTTTTTTTCACATCCCCCTTTCCCTTTTTCCAAAACTGATCTCAATTCAAATTCCTAATGGAGTTTGCAACAATAACTACTCATTTAAATACATCATAAATGATTAAAATGTAAAATAAAGTGCTTGTTATCACTGAATGGTAAAGATTGTTTTAATTTATCAGTTGGTAGTAAAAGTGAATATACATTGTATATTGTATAAAAAAATGATTTAAGTTGATTCAACTACTATTCTGGACAAAGAAAGATAACTCCAATTGAAAATTTCTTGCTATTGCACAATATTGTGCAATTAGATATTTCTTGCTATTGCGCAATACTGTGCAATTGAAAATATTTGCTATTGCACAATACTGTGCAATTGAAGATTTCTTGCTATTGCGCAATACTGTGCAATTGAAAATTGCTTGCTATTGCACAATACTGTGCAATTGAAGATTTCTTGCTATTGCTGAATACTGTGCAATTGAAAATTTCTTGCTATTGCACAATACTTAGGCCAAAATAAATAAATAGTGTGTTTCCTATTTCACCCCCAAAAAAATTAGGTAGGGTAGGTAGGTAAAACATTTTATTTTATGAAAAGTTTTTATTTTTTTCTATCGATGACAGCAGCAAAAAGATTCCAAATGAAATCATTTGATGTGCCAGCATGCTTCTTTGATATTTATAATAGTACTTAATTAAATCTACAGGTTTTTTAATTTTCTGTTTTAGTTCTCTGTATTAAAGAAATATGAAAATAAACTTTTATGCAAATTTTATGAATTTCATGGGTAGGAATATGTTCTTGCCGATTAATTATCTTAAAGCAAAAACGGCAGTGAAAAATCTGGCATGGTCATGATGGTATTATTGTTTGGCCTAGTTGAACCTAACAATGTAAATGACACACAGGGTATACATGTGGGAACAGATTCCTACCCCCTTTTTTTTAGTTGTAAAAACACTGCAAATCAATGCTAAGCAGCAACTTATGGTTTTTTGAGGGGTATATACTCTTGCACCCTCTTTATTTAATACATAGATGTGTTTTGATGTTTGACAGAATTTAATCTTGAAGAGTGGGGTTCTGACAATTGATATTAAAATTTCAGGTTTTGAGGAGTGAGAATCTGGTCTTATTATTAAAATATATGGAAAACAAGAGTGCACACGCTGAAATGTCTCGCCTTCTATACTAATCATTGATATTATGTTGATAGTCCTAGGTATAAAGCTAAGCTTTATTACAACTGTCACATAAACTTAACATTAACCAAGATAACTAAACAAAGACCAATGAACCTTGAAAATGAGGTTACGGTCAGATGAAACATGCCAGGCAGACATGTACAGCTAACAATGCTTCTATACAACATATATATTTGACCCATTACTTATAGTTTAAGAAAAATAGACCAAAACACAAAAACTTAACACTGTGCAATGAACCATGAAAATGAGGTCACGGTCAAATAAAACCTGCGTGACTGACATAAAGATTATAAAATATTTCCATACACCAAATATAGTTGACCTATGGCATATAGTATTAGATAAAAAGCCCAAAACTCAAAAACTTAACTTTGACCACTGAACCATGAAAATGAGGTCAGGGTCACATGACATCTGCCTGCTAGACATGTACACCTTACAATCATTCCATACAACAGATACAGTAGACCTATTGCATATAGTATGAGAAAAACAGACCAAAACACAGAATTCAACATTACAAAAAATTTGAACTTTTTTTTCAAGTGGTCACTGAACCATGAAAATGAGGTCAAGGACATTGGACATGCATGTAACTGACGGAAACTTCGTAACATGAAGCATCTATATACAAAGTATGAAGTATCCAGGTCTTCTACCTTCTAAAATATAAAGCTTTTAAGAAGTGAGCTAACGCCGCCGCCGGATCACTATCCCTATGTCGAGCTTTCTGCAACAAAAGTTGCAGGCTCGAAAAAAATTGTAGATATTAATCATGTTAATAGGACATGCATTTTTTTCCTTCTCTTAAGTATAAACTGTTGTGGGACTAAGAGAAAATTTAAAGGAATAAAAGTAGACATGGTGCTGGGACAGATTCATTTATAAATGAACATGAATCATACACCATGTCTGCCTACTAGGGAAAGCTTTCTATTTCTTGTTACACATTGTCTGCCCCCTTGTGTTCATTAAGGTTCATGTGGACCCTATGGCTAAAATGGCCGTATTTTCACCTCAAAATTTACTCTGAGTACAGACAAACCTGCGCATCTGTAAAAAAATTCAGGCATAGCATGCCCTTGATAATTGAATTTTAAGTATGTTTTATGTTTTAGAAAAATAAAAACTTACCAGGATTTTGCCGTGCACTTTTTTTCATTCCTCAAGAAGGTGCCAAAATAAACTAAGTTGGGAAACAGGTTTGAGAACGTCCCCACAGGTAAAAATTAAAGTGAGCATTTTTAATTGACATGGACATTAGATACCTGACAATAATTGGTTGTTTAAACTGTGTACCTGAGTGGACCATATCAAGGTAAACTCAACTGTTTGTTAATTTTATCATCTTCTGCAGAGACGAAAAAAAGTGTACGGCAAAATCCAGTTAAGTTATGAATTTTCTAAATCATACAATGCATTTGAATTCTATTTATCTAGGGCATGCCATGCCTTAAAACTTTTCCAGATGCACAGGTTTGCCTGTACTCAGAGAAAATTTTGAGGTGAAAATACGGCCATTTTAGCCATAGGGTCCACATGAACCTTAACTCAAACTGTCAAATCCTCAAAAGCATTAACAGCCGTTTATGTTGAGTCCTGAGAACATTTTTTTTACAACATTCGTAAGAGCATTTTTTACGACAAAAGCTGGATTGATTTTAGCAGTATATTAATCTCATTTTTAACTCTTAAATTATTTGCCGTCAATTATTACCGACCGAATAAGATACAGTCTGTCCAATCTGAAATGATTCTGACTTTTGGTCCAAAGAAGCACTGGTACAAAAAGAGATTTTGTTAATATATGTATATATATATATACTGAATACACTATTCACTATATATACAAATATTTAAAAAAATATCTCATCTTGTACCTGTGCAAAGAAGTTGAGCAAAATGCATAACTTCGTATTTTCTTCCGTCTATAGGTCCATCATGGTGTTCTTTAAAAAGATTCATCATATCGTAATTATCCGGAATTAATGTCATTATATTTTGCAACCATGTGATCACATTTTGCATATTTGACAGCTAATACGCTGCACGGTTGTCGAAAAGCCATGCTTGTTTATTTAAAATCTTGGTTTTTGAAACGCTTGACTTATCAATATTGGACTTTGCTATCAAACGTTTTGAAGATCTGAAGTTTTGTAAACGAATAGTCGGATCCGGACAGACCAAAAAATCCGGATTTTTAAATTTATTTTTTATTTTTGTCAATAAAATGTTTAGGGTCGGCATCAGAAACGGAGGTAGGATCGGGAAACCGGAAACACACTATTTATTTATTCTGGCCTTAATATAATAATTTTGGATCCTGATTTGAAAACTGGGCCCATAATCAAAAATCTAAGTATATGTTTAGATTCAGCATATCAAACCAGATGCTCCGCAGGGCGCAGCTTTATACGACCGCAGAGGTTGAACCCTGAACGGTTGGGGCAAGTATGGACACAACATTCAAGCTGGATTCAGCTCTAAATTTGGATTGTGATTAAATAGTTGACACAGCATAGGTTGCGGACACAGAAAGAATGTGGTCTAATGAACTTAAAATATTTTGTTTGCCTTTGAGCAATTCACTATGCAGTTGAATATTAATCCTCTCAAAAAAATGTTTGAAGAAATTTTCTTTTTATTTATGAAATCTGAAATGAGAAAAATTTAAACCCCCCCCCCCCCCCCACATTTCTTTCACATCCCCCTTTCCCTTTTTCCAAAACTGATCTCAATTCAAATTTCTAATGGAGTTTGAAACAATAACTACTCATTTAAATACATCATAAAATATCAAAATGTAAAAAAAGGTGCTTGTTATCACTGAATGGTAAAGATTGTTTTAATTTATCAGTTGGTAGTAAAAGTGAATATACATTGTTTATTGTATAAAACAATAATTTAAGTTGATTCAACTACTATTCTGGACAAAAAAAGATAACTCCAATCAATTGAAAATTTCTTGCTATTGCACAATATTGTGCAATTAGATATTTCTTGCTATTGTGCAATACTGTGCAATTGAAAATATTTGATATTGCACAATACTGTGCAATTGAAGATTTCTTGCTATTGCACAATACTGTGCAATTGAAAATTTCTTGCTATTGCGCAATACTGTGCAATTGAAGATTTCTTGCTATTGCTGAATACTGTGCAATTGAAAATTTCTTGCTATTGCACAATACTTAATATAATAATTTTGGATCCTGTTTTGAACCAACTTAAAAACTGGGCCCATAATCAAAAATCTAAGTAGATGTTTAGATTCAGCATATCAAAATAGCCCAAGAATTCAATTTTTGTTAAAATCAAACTTAGTTTAATTTTGGACCCTTTGGACTTTAATATAGACCAATTTGAAAACGGGACTAAAAATTACAGAAACTACATACACAGTTAGATTTGGCATATCAAAGAACCCCAATTATTCAATTTTTGATGAAATCAAACAAAGTTTAATTTTGGACCCCGATTTGAACCAACTTGAAAACTGGGCCAATAATCAACCAGATGCTCCACAGGGCGCAGCTTTATACGACCGCAGAGGTCGAACCCTGAACAGTTGGGGCAAGTATGGACCAAACATTCAAGCGTGATACAGCTCTGAATTTGGATTGTGATCAAATTTTTGACATTACATGTTTTTTTTTTACACAAAACAAATGTCAAGATTTTACAAATCAATTAAAGATTTCTTCTTCAAACTTTTTAAATCTAAAATTAAATAGTTGACACAGCATAGGTTTCTGACACAGAATGAATGTGGTCTAATGAACTTAAAAGTTTTTTTTTGCCTTTGAGCAATTCACTATGCTGTTGAATATTAATCCTCTCAAAAAAATGTTTGAAGAAATTTTCTTTTTATTTATGAAATCTGAAATGAGAAAAATTTAAACCCCCCCCTTTTTTTTCACATCCCCGTTTCCCTTTCTCCAAAACTGATATCAATTAAAATTTCTAATGGAGTTTGCAACAATAACTACTCTTTTAAATACATCATAAAATATTAAAATGTAAAATAAAGTGCTTGTTATCACTGAATGGTAAGAATTGGTTGGTAGTAAAAGTGAATATACATTGTTTATTGTATAAAACAATAAAAAAAACTTCATCAGCAACATTTTATACTGGCAAATTTCCAATGAAGTTATTTACATAAAGTTATTGGCAAATAAAAATAGACCAGATGCTCCGCAGGGCGTAGCTTTATACGACCGCAGAGGTTGAACCCTGAACGGTTGGGGCAAGTATGGACACAACATTCAAGCTGGATTCAGCTCTATATTTGGATTGTGATTAAATAGTTGACACAGCATAGGTTTCTGACACAGAATGAATGTGTTCTAATGAACTTAAAATTTTTGTTTTCTCTTAGAGCAATTCACTATGCTGTTGAATATTAATCCTCTCAAAAAAATGTTTGAAGAAATTTTCTTTTTTATTTATGAAATTTCAAATGAGAAAAATTGAACCCAATTTTTTTAATCACATCCCCCTTTCCCTTATTCCAAAACTAATCTCAATTAAAATTTCTAATGGAGTTTGCAACAATAACTACTCATTTAAATACATCATAAAATATTAAGATGTAAAAAAACTGCTTGTTATCACTGAATGGTAAAGATTATTTTAATTTATCAGTTGGTAGTAAAAAGTGAATATACATTGTATATTGTATATAACAAAGATTTAAGTTGATTCTGGACAAAGAAAGATAACTCCAATTAAAAAAAAATCTTGCTATTGCACAATATTTTGCAATTAGATATTTCTTGCTTACTATTCTGGACAAAGAAAGATAACTCTAATTAAAAAAAAATTTGCTATTTCACAATATTGTGCAATTAGATATTTCTTGCCATTGCGCAATACTGTGCAATTGAAAAGACTTGCTATTGCACAATACTTAATATAATAATTTTGGATCCTGATTTGGACCAACTTGAAAACTGGGCCCATAATAAAAAATCTAAGTACATTTTTGGATTCAGCATATCAAAGAACCCCAAGATTTCAATTTTTGTTAAAATCAGACTAAGTTTAATTTTGGACCCTTTGGACTTTAGTGTAGACCAATTTAAAAACAGGACCAAAAATGAAGAATCTACATACACAGTTAGATTTGGTATATCAAAGAACCCCATTTATTCAATTTTTGATGAAATCAAACAAAGTTTAATTTTGGACCCCGATTTGGACCAACTTGAAAACTGGGCCAATAATCAAGAATCTAAGTACATTTTTAGATTCAGCATATCAAAGAACCTAACTGATTCATTTTTTGTCAAAATCAAACTAAGTTTCATTTTGGACCCTTTGGACCTTAATGTAGACCAATTTGAAAACGGGACCAAAAGTTAAGAATATACATACACAGTCATGACATTTAGATCCGGCATATCAAAGAACCCCAATTATTCAATTTTGATGAAATCAAACAAAGTTCAATTTTGGACCCTTTGGGCCCCTTATTCTGTTGGGACCAAAACTCCCAAAATCAATACCAACCTTCCTTTTATGGTCATAAACCTTGTGTTTAAATTTCATAGATTTCTATTTACTTATACTAACGTTATGGTGCGAAAACCAAGAATAATGCTTATTTGGGTCCCTTTTTGGCCCCTAATTCCTAAACTGTTGGGACCTAAACTCCCAAAATCAATACCAACCTTCCTTTTGTAGTCATAAACCTTGTGTCAAAATTTCATAGATTTCTATTAACTTAAACTAAAGTTATAGTGCGAAAACCAAGAAAATGCTTATTTGGGCCCTTTTTGGCCCCTAATTCCTAAAATGTTGGGACCAAAACTCCCAAAATCAATCCCAACCTTCCTTTTGTGGTCATAAACCTTGTGTTAAAATTTCATAGATTTCCATTCACTTTTACTAAAGTTAGAGTGCGAAAACTAAAAGTATTCGGACGACGACGACGACGACGACGACGCCGACGCCAACGTGATAGCAATATACGACGAAAAATTTTTCAAATTTTGCGGTCGTATAAAAATGACATCATAGTCATGTCTGGCAAATGTACAACATACATTATCTAAAAACATACTGTGCAATTGAAGATTTCTTGCTATTGCTGAATACTGTGCAATTGAAAATTTCTTGCTATTGCACAATACTTAGGCCAAAATAAATAAATAGTGTGTTTCCTATTTCACCCCCAAAAAAATTAGGTAGGGTAGGTAGGTAAAACATTTTATTTTATGAAAAGTTTTTATTTTTTTCTATCGATGACAGCAGCAAAAAGATTCCAAATGAAATCATTTGATGTGCCAGCATGCTTCTTTGATATTTATAATAGTACTTAATTAAATCTACAGGTTTTTTAATTTTCTGTTTTAGTTCTCTGTATTAAAGAAATATGAAAATAAACTTTTATGCAAATTTTATGAATTTCATGGGTAGGAATATGTTCTTGCCGATTAATTATCTTAAAGCAAAAACGGCAGTGAAAAATCTGGCATGGTCATGATGGTATTATTGTTTGGCCTAGTTGAACCTAACAATGTAAATGACACACAGGGTATACATGTGGGAACAGATTCCTACCCCCTTTTTTTTAGTTGTAAAAACACTGCAAATCAATGCTAAGCAGCAACTTATGGTTTTTTGAGGGGTATATACTCTTGCACCCTCTTTATTTAATACATAGATGTGTTTTGATGTTTGACAGAATTTAATCTTGAAGAGTGGGGTTCTGACAATTGATATTAAAATTTCAGGTTTTGAGGAGTGAGAATCTGGTCTTATTATTAAAATATATGGAAAACAAGAGTGCACACGCTGAAATGTCTCGCCTTCTATACTAATCATTGATATTATGTTGATAGTCCTAGGTATAAAGCTAAGCTTTATTACAACTGTCACATAAACTTAACATTAACCAAGATAACTAAACAAAGACCAATGAACCTTGAAAATGAGGTTACGGTCAGATGAAACATGCCAGGCAGACATGTACAGCTAACAATGCTTCTATACAACATATATATTTGACCCATTACTTATAGTTTAAGAAAAATAGACCAAAACACAAAAACTTAACACTGTGCAATGAACCATGAAAATGAGGTCACGGTCAAATAAAACCTGCGTGACTGACATAAAGATTATAAAATATTTCCATACACCAAATATAGTTGACCTATGGCATATAGTATTAGATAAAAAGCCCAAAACTCAAAAACTTAACTTTGACCACTGAACCATGAAAATGAGGTCAGGGTCACATGACATCTGCCTGCTAGACATGTACACCTTACAATCATTCCATACAACAGATACAGTAGACCTATTGCATATAGTATGAGAAAAACAGACCAAAACACAGAATTCAACATTACAAAAAATTTGAACTTTTTTTTCAAGTGGTCACTGAACCATGAAAATGAGGTCAAGGACATTGGACATGCATGTAACTGACGGAAACTTCGTAACATGAAGCATCTATATACAAAGTATGAAGTATCCAGGTCTTCTACCTTCTAAAATATAAAGCTTTTAAGAAGTGAGCTAACGCCGCCGCCGTAGCCGCCGCCGGATCACTATCCCTATGTCGAGCTTTCTGCAACAAAAGTTGCAGGCTCGAAAAAAATTGTAGATATTAATCATGTTAATAGGACATGCATTTTTTTCCTTCTCTTAAGTATAAACTGTTGTGGGACTAAGAGAAAATTTAAAGGAATAAAAGTAGACATGGTGCTGGGACAGATTCATTTATAAATGAACATGAATCATACACCATGTCTGCCTACTAGGGAAAGCTTTCTATTTCTTGTTACACATTGTCTGCCCCCTTGTGTTCATTAAGGTTCATGTGGACCCTATGGCTAAAATGGCCGTATTTTCACCTCAAAATTTACTCTGAGTACAGACAAACCTGCGCATCTGTAAAAAAATTCAGGCATAGCATGCCCTTGATAATTGAATTTTAAGTATGTTTTATGTTTTAGAAAAATAAAAACTTACCAGGATTTTGCCGTGCACTTTTTTTCATTCCTCAAGAAGGTGCCAAAATAAACTAAGTTGGGAAACAGGTTTGAGAACGTCCCCACAGGTAAAAATTAAAGTGAGCATTTTTAATTGACATGGACATTAGATACCTGACAATAATTGGTTGTTTAAACTGTGTACCTGAGTGGACCATATCAAGGTAAACTCAACTGTTTGTTAATTTTATCATCTTCTGCAGAGACGAAAAAAAGTGTACGGCAAAATCCAGTTAAGTTATGAATTTTCTAAATCATACAATGCATTTGAATTCTATTTATCTAGGGCATGCCATGCCTTAAAACTTTTCCAGATGCACAGGTTTGCCTGTACTCAGAGAAAATTTTGAGGTGAAAATACGGCCATTTTAGCCATAGGGTCCACATGAACCTGAACTCAAACTGTCAAATCCTCACAAGCATTAACAGCCGTTTATGTTGAGTCCTGGGAACATTTTTTTTACAACATTCGTAAGAGCATTTTTTACGACAAAAGCTGGATTGATTTTAGCAGTATATTGATCTCATTTTTAACTCTTAAATTATTTGCCGTCAATTATTACCGACCGAATAAGATACAGTCTGTCCAATCTGAAATGATTCTGACTTTTGGTCCAAAGAAGCACTGGTACAAAAAGAGATTTTGTTAATATATGTATATATATATACTGAATACACTATTCACTATATATACAAATATTTAAAAAAATATCTCATCTTGTACCTGTGCAAAGAAGTTGAGCAAAATGCATAACTTCGTATTTTCTTCCGTCTATAGGTCCATCATGGTGTTCTTTAAAAAGATTCATCATATCGTAATTATCCGGAATTAATGTCATTATATTTTGCAACCATGTGATCACATTTTGCATATTTGACAGCTAATACGCTGCACGGTTGTCGAAAAGCCATGCTTGTTTATTTAAAATCTTGGTTTTTGAAACGCTAGACTTATCAATATTGGACTTTGCTATCAAACGTTTTGAAGATCTGAAGTTTTGTAAACGAATAGTCGGATCCGGACAGACCAAAAAATCCGGATTTTTAAATTTATTTTTTATTTTTGTCAATAAAATGTTTAGGGTCGGCATCAGAAACGGAGGTAGGATCGGGAAACCGGAAACACACTATTTATTTATTCTGGCCTTAATATAATAATTTTGGATCCTGATTTGAAAACTGGGCCCATAATAAAAAATCTAAGTATATGTTTAGATTCAGCATATCAAACCAGATGCTCCGCAGGGCGCAGCTTTATACGACCGCAGAGGTTGAACCCTGAACGGTTGGGGCAAGTATGGACACAACATTCAAGCTGGATTCAGCTCTAAATTTGGATTGTGATTAAATAGTTGACACAGCATAGGTTGCGGACACAGAAAGAATGTGGTCTAATGAACTTAAAATATTTTGTTTGCCTTTGAGCAATTCACTATGCAGTTGAATATTAATCCTCTCAAAAAAATGTTTGAAGAAATTTTCTTTTTATTTATGAAATCTGAAATGAGAAAAATTTAACCCCCCCCCCCCCACATTTCTTTCACATCCCCCTTTCCCTTTTTCCAAAACTGATCTCAATTCAAATTTCTAATGGAGTTTGAAACAATAACTACTCATTTAAATACATCATAAAATATCAAAATGTAAAAAAAGGTGCTTGTTATCACTGAATGGTAAAGATTGTTTTAATTTATCAGTTGGTAGTAAAAGTGAATATACATTGTTTATTGTATAAAACAATAATTTAAGTTGATTCAACTACTATTCTGGACAAAAAAAGATAACTCCAATCAATTGAAAATTTCTTGCTATTGCACAATATTGTGCAATTAGATATTTCTTGCTATTGTGCAATACTGTGCAATTGAAAATATTTGATATTGCACAATACTGTGCAATTGAAGATTTCTTGCTATTGCACAATACTGTGCAATTGAAAATTTCTTGCTATTGGGCAATACTGTGCAATTGAAGATTTCTTGCTATTGCTGAATACTGTGCAATTGAAAATTTCTTGCTATTGCACAATACTTAATATAATAATTTTGGATCCTGTTTTGAACCAACTTAAAAACTGGGCCCATAATCAAAAATCTAAGTAGATGTTTAGATTCAGCATATCAAAATAGCCCAAGAATTCAATTTTTGTTAAAATCAAACTTAGTTTATTTTGGACCCTTTGGACTTTAATATAGACCAATTTGAAAACGGGACTAAAAATTACAGAAACTACATACACAGTTAGATTTGGCATATCAAAGAACCCCAATTATTCAATTTTTGATGAAATCAAACAAAGTTTAATTTTGGACCCCGATTTGGACCAACTTGAAAACTGGGCCAATAATCAACCAGATGCTCCGCAGGGCGCAGCTTTATACGACCGCAGAGGTCGAACCCTGAACAGTTGGGGCAAGTATGGACCAAACATTCAAGCGTGATACAGCTCTGAATTTGGATTGTGATCAAATTTTTGACATTACATGGGTTTTTTTTACACAAAACAAATGTCAAGATTTTACAAATCAATTAAAGATTTCTTCTTCAAACTTTTTAAATCTAAAATTAAATAGTTGACACAGCATAGGTTTCTGACACAGAATGAATGTGGTCTAATGAACTTAAAAGTTTTTTTTTGCCTTTGAGCAATTCACTATGCTGTTGAATATTAATCCTCTCAAAAAAATGTTTGAAGAAATTTTCTTTTTATTTATGAAATCTGAAATGAGAAAAATTTAAACCCCCCCCTTTTTTTTCACATCCCCGTTTCCCTTTCTCCAAAACTGATATCAATTAAAATTTCTAATGGAGTTTGCAACAATAACTACTCTTTTAAATACATCATAAAATATTAAAATGTAAAATAAAGTGCTTGTTATCACTGAATGGTAAAGATTGGTTGGTAGTAAAAGTGAATATACATTGTTTATTGTATAAAACAATAAAAAAAACTTCATCAGCAACATTTTATACTGGCAAATTTCCAATGAAGTTATTTACATAAAGTTATTGGCAAATAAAAATAGAAAATGACATCATAGTCATGTCTGGCAAATGTCCAACATACATTATCTAAAAACATTTTAGATAAAATAAGGAAAAAAAGCTTCATCAGCAACATTTTATATTGGCAAATTTCCAATGAAGTTATTTACATAAAGTTATTGGCAAATAAAAATAGAAAATGACATCATAGTCATGTCTGGCAAATTTCCAACATATATTATCAACTACTATTCTATACAAAGAAAGATAACTCCAATTGAAAATTAATTGCTATTGCACAATATTGTGCAATTAGATATTTCTTGCTATTGTGCAATACTGTGCAATTGAAAATTTCTTGCTATTGCACAATACTTGATATGGAATCCTGATTTGGACCAACTTGAAAACTGGGCCCATAATCAAAAATCAAAGTACATATTTAGATAAAGCATATCAAATAAGCCCAAGAATTTAATTTTTGTTAAAATCAAACTTAGTTTAATTTTGGACCCTTTGGACCTTAATGTAGACCAATTTGAAAACTGGACCAAAAATTAAGAATCTACATACACAGTTAGATTTGGCATATCAAAGAACCCATTTATTCAATTTTTGATGAAATCAAACAAAGTTTAATTTTGGACCCCCATTTGGACCAACTTGAAAACTAGGCCAATAATTAAAAATCTAAGTACATTTTTAAATTCAGCATATCAAAGAACCCCAAGGATTCAATTTTTGTTAAAATCAAACTAAGTTTAATTTTGGACCCTTTGGACCTTAAAATGTAGACCAATTTGAAAACGGGACCAAAAATTAAGAATCTACATACATAGTTAGATTCGGCATATCAAAGAACCCCAATTATTCAATTTTTGATGAAATCACACAAAGTTCAATTTTGGACCCTTTGGGCCCCTTATTCCTAAACTGTTAGGACCAAAACTCCCAAAATCAAACCCAACCTTCCTTTTATGGTCATAAACCTTGTATTTAAATTTCATAGATTTCTATTTACTTATACTAAAGTTATGGTGCAAAAACCAAAAATAATGCTTATTTGGGCCCCTTTTTGGCCCCTAATTCATAAACTGTTGTGACCTCAACTCCAAAAATCAATCCCAACCTTCCTTTTGTGGTCATAAACCTTGTGTTAAAATTTCATTGATTTCTATTTACTTATACTAAAGTCATTGTGCGAAAACCAAGAATAATGCTTATTTGGGCCCTTTTTTGGCCCTTAATTCCTAAACTGTTGGAACCAAAATTCCCAAAATCAATCCCAACCTTCCTTTTGTGGTCATAAACCTTGTGTCAAAATTTCATAGATTTCTATTCAATTAAACTAAAGTTATAGTGCGAAAACCAAGAAAATGCATATTTGGGCCCTTTTTGGCCCCTAATTCCTAAAATGTTGGGACCAAAACTCCCAAAATCAATCCCAACCTTCATTTTGTGGTCATAAACCTTGTGTTAAAATTTCATTGATTTCTATTCACTTTTACTAAAGTTAGAGTGCGAAAAACTAAAAGTATTCGGACGACGACGACGACGACGCCAACGTGATAGCAATATACGACGAAAAATTTTTCAAATTTTGCGGTCGTATAAAAATCTAAGTACATTTTTAGATTCAGCATATCAAAGAACCCCAAGGATTCAATTTTTGGTAAAATCAAACTAAGTTTAATTTTGGACCCTTTGGACCTTAATATAGACCAATTTGAAAACGGGACCAAAAATTAAGAATCTACATACACAGTTAGATTCAGCATATCAAAGAAACCCAATTATTCAATTTTTGATGAAATCAAACAAAGTTCAATTTTGGCCCCTTTGGGCCCCTTATTCCTAAACTCCCAAAATCAAACCCAACCTTCCTTTTGTGGTCATAAACCTTGTGTTTAAATTTCATAGATTTCTATTTACTTATACTAAAGTTATTGTGCGAAAACCAAGAATAATGCTTATTTGGGCCCTTTTTGGCCCTTAATTCCTAAACTGTTTGAACTAAAACTCCCAAAATCAATCCCAACCTTCCTTTTGTGGTCATAAACCTTGTGTCAAAATTTCATAGATTTCTATCTACTTCAACTAAAGTTTTAGTGCGAAAACCAAGAAATTGCTTATTTGGGCCCTTTTTGGCCCCTAATTCCTAAAATGTTGGGACCAAAACTCCCAAAATCAATCCCAACCTTCCTTTTGTGGTCATAAACCTTGTGTCAAAATTTCATAGATTTCTATTCACTTTTACTAAAGTTACAGTGCGAAAACTAAAAGTATTTGGACGACGACGACGCCAACGTGATACCAATATACGACCAAAAAAATTTTAAATTTTGTGGTCGTATAAAAATTCAAATTGAAACCAAGGTCAAGTTTTTTTTCTTATGTATTTTTCATCATTTATATTTAAAGGGAAAATTCGCGATTTTTTTCTTATGGTTTAAATATGTTCATAATGACATAATATATATATTCACAAAGTTTTATTGCTAAATGTGCAGTAATAAAGGAGAAATTCAATAATTAATGAAAAAATATTAACTACTTCCTGTAGGTCGTGACGTTTTCTCCTGGTTTTTGCATGCCGGGATTTAAAATACAATCATTAAAAGTCTTGGTTTTTAATCATATTTTAACGTAATCGTAAGCGCGCCGATGACTTATGCTTTATCTAATAACCAGCCGATAATAAGAAGATAAAACGCACAGACGTGCAATTGTACACATTCATGAGATAAATTTTCTATGTTATGTTAAACGTATATATTCAAATTATTTTTTTAGACAACACAAAAAGTTATAAAATTATTTTTAATTAATGCATTTTCGGACTGATAAGGTGAACAAATTAAAGTACAATAATCTGTAAAGACAATATGTTGGTGTACTCTTATTGACCTTTTAATATCTCTGCTATGACCAGGTTTATAAGATGTGTGTATTCACGGTTCTGTGGCAATACTCGTAGATGGCTTGTTTAGAGGTAAATTGTTATTTGCACTTCGGTATTTAACCACGCCTCTAGGGCACACCTTGCCAGGTGTGACTGTCTATTCGGATCAGTGGAATATAAAACAAGGGAGCATTTAATACACACATTAAAAATACAGGTGACAAATAAAAATAGATCGCCGTGGAATTATTTAATTATATTTGGTGCTATTATTTATTTGAATTCAAATAAATTAATTTACTAAGAAATAAACAGTTTTCGGTTAAAGACGGGAAACTTAATTCATGTGTCAGAATAAAATGATATACACCTCTTGTCCTTGATTTAAGTCTCATAAAAAAGGGGAACTTAGAAATTAGAAATAGCTTTACCAAATCATTTTGATTGTCTTTATTAGGCAACCAGGTGCTCCGCAGGGCGCAGCTTTATACGACCGCAGAGGTCGAACCCTGAACAGTTGGGGCAAGTATGGACAAAACATTCAAGCGTGATACAGCTCTGAATTTGGATTGTGATCAAATTTTTGACATTACATTGGTTTTTTTTACACAAAACAAATGTCAAGATTTTACAAATCAATTAAAGATTTCTTCTTCAAACTTTTTAAATCTAAAATTAAATAGTTGACACAGCATAGGTTTCTGACACAGAATGAATGTGGTCTAATGAACTTAAAAGTTTTTTTTTGCCTTTGAGCAATTCACTATGCTGTTGAATATTAATCCTCTCAAAAAAATGTTTGAAGAAATTTTCTTTTTATTTATGAAATCTGAAATGAGAAAAATTTAAACCCCCCCCCCCTTTTTTTTCACATCCCGTTTCCCTTTTTCCAAAACTGATATCAATTCAAATTTCTAATGGAGTTTGCAACAATAACTACTCTTTTAAATACATCATAAAATATTAAAATGTAAAATAAAGTGCTTGTTATCACTGAATGGTAAAGATTGGTTGGTAGTAAAAGTGAATATACATTGTTTATTGTATAAAACAATAAAAAAAACTTCATCAGCAACATTTTATATTGGCAAATTTCCAATGAAGTTATTTACATAAAGTTATTGGCAAATAAAAATAGAAAATGACATCATAGTCATGTCTGGCAAATGTCCAACATACATTATCTAAAAACATTTTAGATAAGATAAGGAAAAAAAGCTTCATCAGCAACATTTTATATTGGCAAATTTCCAATGAAGTTATTTATTTACATAAAGTTATTGGCAAATAAAAAAAGAAAATGACATCATAGTCATGTCTGGCAAATTTCCAACATATATTATCAACTACTATTCTATACAAAGAAAGATAACTCCAATTGAAAATTAATTGCTATTGCACAATATTGTGCAATTAGATATTTCTTGCTATTGTGCAATACTGTGCAATTGAAAATTTCTTGCTATTGCACAATACTTGATATGGAATCCTGATTTGGACCAACTTGAAAACTGGGCCCATAATCAAAAATCAAAGTACATATTTAGATAAAGCATATCAAATAAGCCCAAGAATTTAATTTTTGTTAAAATCAAACTTAGTTTAATTTTGGACCCTTTGGACCTTAATGTAGACCAATTTGAAAACTGGACCAAAAATTAAGAATCTACATGCACAGTTAGATTTTGGCATATCAAAGAACCCATTTATTCAATTTGTGATGAAATCAAACAAAGTTTAATTTTGGACCCCCATTTGGACCAACTTGAAAACTAGGCCAATAATTAAAAATCTAAGTACATTTTTAAATTCAGCATATCAAAGAACCCCAAGGATTCAATTTTTGTTAAAATCAAACTAAGTTTAATTTTGGACCCTTTGGACCTTAATGTAGACCAATTTGAAAACGGGACCAAAAATTAAGAATCTACATACACAGTTAGATTCGGCATATCAAAGAACCCCAATTATTCAATTTTTGATAAAATCAAACAAAGTTTAAATCTGGACCCTTTGGGCCCTTTATTCCTAAACTGTTGGGACCAAAACTCCCAAAATCAATACCAACCTTCCTTTTATGGTCATAAACCTTGTGTTTAAATTTCATAGATTTCTATTTACTTATACTAAAGTTATGGTGCAAAAACCAAAAAAAAATGCTTATTTGGGTCCCTTTTTGGCCCCTAATTCCTAAACTGTTGGGACCTAAACTCCCAAAATCAATACCAACCTTCCTTTTGTGGTCATAATCATTGTGTTTAAATTTCATTGATTTCTATTTACTTAAACTAAAGTTATTGTGCGAAAACCAAGAATAATGCTTATTTGGGCCCTTTTTTGGCCCCTAATTCCTAAACTGTTGGAACCAAAACTCCCAAAATCAATCCCAACCTTTCTTTTGTGGTCATAAACCTTATGTCAAAATTTCATAGATTTCTATTTACTTAAACTAAAGTTATAGTGCGAAAACCAAGAAAATGCTTATTTGGGCCCTTTTTGGCCCCTAATTCCTAAAATATTGGGACTAAAACTCCCAAAATCAATCCCAACCTTCCTTTTGTGGTCATAAACCTTGTATTAAAATTTCATAGATATCTATTCACTTTTACTAAAGTTAAAGTGCGAAAACTAAAAGTATTCGTACGACGACGACGACGACGACGACGCAGACGACGCCAACGTGATAGCAATATATGACGAAAAATTTGAAGCGGTCGTATAAAAAGCCCAAGAATTCAATTTTTGTTAAAATCAAACTTAGTTTAATTTTGGACCCTTTGGACTTTAATGTAGACCAATTTGAAAACGGGACCAAAAATTAAGAATCTACATACACAGTTAGATTTGGCATATCAAAGAACCCCAATTATCCAATTTTGATGAAATCAAACAAAGTTTAATTTTGGACCCCGATTTGGACCAACTTGAAAACTGGGCCCATAATAAAAAATCTAAGTACATTTTTAGATTAAGCATATAACCCCAAGGAGTCATTTTTTGTTAAAATCAAACTAAGTTTAATTTTGGACCCTTTGGACCTTAATGTAGACCAATTTGAAAACGGGACAAAAAAATTAAGAATCTACATACACAGTTAGATTCGGCATATTAAAGAACCCCAATTATTCAATTTTTGATGAAATCAAACAAAGTTCAATTTTGGACCCTTTGGGCCCCTTATTCCTAAACTGTTGGGACCAAACGTCCCAAAATCAAACCCAACCTTCCTTTTATGGTCATAAACCTTGTGTTTAAATTTCATAGATTTCTATTTACTAATACTAAAGTTATGGTGCGAAAACCAAGAATAATGCTTAATTGGGCCCCTTTTTGGCCCCTAATTCCTAAACTGTTGGGACCAAACCTCCCAAAATCAATCCCAATCTTCCTTTTGTGTTCATAAACCTTGTGTTTAAATTTCATTGATTTCTATTTACTTATACTAAAGTTATTGTACGAAAACCAAGAATAATGCTTATTTGGCCCCTAATTCCTAAACTGTTAAAACCAAAACTCCCAAAATCAATCCCAACCTTCCTTTTGTGGTCATAAACCTTGTGTCAAAATTTCATAGATTTCAATTAACTTAAACTAAAGTTATAGTGCGAAAACCAAGAAAATGCTTATTCCCTTTTTGGCCCCTAATTCCTAAAATGTTGGGACCAAAACTCCCAAAATCAATCCCAACCTTCCTTTTGTGGTCATAAACCTTGTGTTAAAATTTCATAGATTTCTATTCACTTTTACTAAAGTTAGAGTGCGAAAACTAAAAGTAGTGGACGACGACGCCAACGTGATAGCAATATACGACGAAAAATTAAAATTTTTGCGGTCGTATAAAAACCTATTAAAATTATGAAACAAATTCTAAGATATTAAAGTGTGTCTTTTATAGGTCATTATCTTAAGTTAGTAACAACCATCTGTGAACACAATGTAGAAACTTCAGTTTGCCAAGTAATTTTCTTTCATAAGATACAGGAAAATCTGTGTTATTATAAGGTGTAAGAAAAAGACGTTTCAAGTAGCATTGATTTTTGTATTGAAAAATATACCCACCAACTGATAAATATTTCTCTAAATAGATATATTATATTGTAGGATAAAAGCATAAGCTTAACAATATCTCTCTATATATATACACACATTATAATTATACATTGACAACCTGAATGCTCTGAATCAAAACAATAACAAATATCCCTGATCAGGAGAAAAAGAATTTTGAAATACTGAAGAAATTATTGTGATGTTTTTATTAATGCAAATAATGCGACCAGGTGAGTATTGCAATATTAAGAATTATTTATGTCAATCAGTATGTAGATTTTTCTAAAATCGCATTGATAAATCTCATGTTTTGTCACTTCTTCATAATTTGCAATAATAAATGCACACAACAATTTCTGAATTTACAGTATTCAAAGTATATTCCTTTCATGTGTTAAGTTTTTCTTAGTCACTGCCAATTTGTAGTTTCAGAATCAAAGGATTATGGGTAATTTAATTGTTTATACACAAAAAGGAAATAAAATTATATTACATCTTTGGTTGAATTTTCATTGTTTATGACATTTTTACAACGTTTTGGTGTATTCTTTGAAAATAATACCCATTTGTACTCCCCAATAAGAAATGCACCTATAATACATACCTTTGTAGCAGATTCTACATTTAGACTTTCCATGGTCATCTTGTAGTACTCTGTCTCTCCAGACACTGTAATATAAAATAAAAGGATATTATTTAAGCTTTAATATCATATAATTATCTTGGCATTATATTCACTGTATCTGTCAGATTTACAGATGCTAAGTTTAATCTTTATAATAAAGCATTAAAAAGATATTTCACTCATTTTAAACCTAATATTAAAACACTTTTACATCTTTTTGACCACATACTGAAGCCAATTTTGTTATATGGCTCAGAAATTTGGAGCCAATTCTCTCCAAATAAGTTACAATCAAAAGGAGACAACTACTTTTTCCAGATGTGTAAAGATCTAGTTATCGAAAAATTACATGTTAAATTTTGTAAATATTCTCTACAGGTACCTAGAAGATCAACTAACCTAGCAGTGATGGGAGAGTTGGGGGGCTACCCCCTCTCTCTTGAGGTTATTCTTAATATGACTAAATTTTGGGTCAGACTCTCAGAACAAAATAACTCCCTCATTAAAGAAGCATTTGAAGAGTCCAAAATTTTATCTAAAAAATGTAACGACAATTGGTTGGGAAGCATTTATTCATTATTTAAATATCTTAACTTAACCCCAGAATATTTGTTAAATCACAAATCTCATATAAAGTCAATTATCATTAAAATACTCCGCATTAAATATGATGAAATTTGGCTTAACCAATTAAATAATGACAAACCTGGCATGGCGCAAGGAAATAAATTAAGAACCTATAGACTATTTAAAAATAATATTGGCCTTGAAAAATATTTATTGTTAAATAATTGTAAAACATTAAACGAGTTAACCAAATTTAGAATCAGTGGCCATGAACTTGAAATAGAAAAGGGAAGACATAAAGGAATACCCCCAGACAAAAGATTTTGTAAACTATGTAATAATGACATTGTTGAGGATGAAATTCATTTTCTTCTTCAATGTAATCACTTAAAACTGAAAGGTCCAGTTTCATTTTAGATTTATCCTCTAAATTTACTAATTTTAAAACTTTAAATGACCAAGATAAATTTGTATGGTTGATGTCAAATGAAGATCCATTTGTTAATAACATAATGATTAAGTTAATAGATAATTTAATAAAGACTAGAAGAGTAAAATAAAGTACTAAAACATGAGAAGCCCACAGCCCTTCTTTTCACTATACAACGGTACTGATTGTGTTCACTCACTCATTATCTTTGAGAAAATATACTGTATTTGTTGTCTCCCTTCTCTTATATAGTTTTAGTTTTATTGTCATGTATTATAATTTCAAATAGTTCAATGAAAAAAATTACCACAATTATTTGTACACTTGAATTTAAACTGTAATTGTACTGCTCCTCGGGGCGTCTTGATTGACAAATAAAAATTGTTGTTGTTGTTGTTGCTGTACAGGTGAATAATGATTCTATAAAAGTCATCCCTTAACGTGTTAGTTGGTCTGTAAAATATCAACTTAGATATCAAGTTATCTCTATTAAGAGGCACTAAGATGCTTGTATTGGTCAATTTATCACCTAGAGAATTTGAATAATTTTATGGCTGTAAAGTTCAAGAATTCGCAAAACTTTATCACAAGAGGAAGTTTGTAATATATCTGTTTATAATTTATAACTCAACAATTAAAAGAATTACAGTCAAACCTCGTTGTGTCGAACTAGGTTGTGTCGAAAACTCGGATGAGTCGAAGTAATGTCTCGGTCCCGGCATAATTCCCGTTTGATCAATGCATTTTAACCTCTGATGAGTCGAACTCGGATGATTCGAATTCTCGGTTAAGTCGAGGTAATTCTTAAGTCCCGTCGATGTAAAATTGATGTAAATTGACCCCGATGTCTCGAAGTTCAAAATTTAAAAAAAAATCGAAAGAAATAAAAACTTTAAAAATAAAATTCATAACGGATGTTTTTCTTGTTTAACCTATTCATTTTCATAAGTAATTAAAGCTGTGTAAATTCCATAAGTGATTAAAGCTGTGTAAACATATTTGTTTGTAAAACAGTTAAAATGACATGTTTATGATGACCGCTAATCAACACCTTTGTTGATCGTCCAAGCGGAACTTGAATGTGCTGAACCTATTTCACTTGGTATAAAAATGAAACGAATTTTAATGACCCAAGCTGAGATTAAATTAACCATTAGAATAAGAACAATAATTAAAAGGATTAAAACATTTTATTAATTATTATGAGTCGGTCTTTTTAATCTATGAACACTGTTCACATTCTTTAAAGATTAGTTATGAAAATATTTTCGCGAGTGATTCCATAATTTATAGTGACTGACCTTTGTAAATATTTGTGTATTGATTTTATTTGTGAATGTTGTGTGTTGAATCTTTAAAAATACGGAACATAAATACACAATCATATATTATCATATCGAAAAAAGCACAATGATCAATAAACATGCATCTAGTTTACAGAAATCACATATTGGTATTTCATACATTTCAAATATATGACGTCACAATCGACCTCGGATGAGTCGAACCTCGGATGAGTCAAATACTTTCGTCTGGTCCCTTCGACTTCGACACAACCAGGTTCGACTGTATACAAAGTGCAAAAAGTTCATTTATATTGAAGAATATTAAAAACTGTTTTTTTTGTTTTTTTTAAAAGACTGATTGAACAACTGTAATAGAAAAGCAAGGACATGGGGTTTCCATCCATGACACAAAATCACTACATGAACAGCAAAAACCACAGAGCAAAATAAGCTCTCAACTCATTGCAAGTTTAAGAAGGCTTCTAGCTTTGGCTTGAGCGGAATTCTTTGCAAAAATTATTTGGAACTTTAGGCTTTGTTAGATGTGTCCCCACCAAATCGGGCCAGTTTCAATCCTTCTAGCCAAATGAGTGATACAATACAGATTTGTTTACAATAACATTACCATGTCTTTTAAATCTTTTCCTGACATTATCTCTGAGAGCATTGTCTCTCTGTTCCTTCATATCCCCCATAACTTTGGTCTGTAAGCTCAACTGTTCTGATAATGCTGAAACCTGCTGCTTTAAATCATCTATTTCTTCCTTGGCCTTCACTAGTTCCTCCTGAAAAACATTTGAAGAATGATAAAATATAAATTATTTTTAGTTAGAAAGCTTCTTCTGATATTTTCCAATTATAAGATTACAACCAGATGCTCCGCAGGGCGCAGCTTTATACAACCGCAGAGGTTGAACCCTGAATGGTTGGGGAAAGTATGGACACAACATTCAAGCTGGATTCAGCTCTAAATTTGGATTGTGATTAAATAGTTGACACAGCATAGGTTGGTGACACAGAATGAATGTGGTCTAATGAACTTAAAAAAAAAAATTCGCTATGCTGTTGAATATTAATCCTCTCAAAAAAATGTTTGAAGAAATTTCTTTTTATTTATGAAATATGAAATGAGAAAAATTGATCCCCCCCCCCCCCCCCCCCCAATTTTGTTTTCACATCCCCCTTTTCCTTATTCCAAAACTGATCTCAATTCAAATTTCTAATGGAGTTTGCAACAATAACTGCTCATTTAAATACATCATAAAATATTAAAATGTAAAAAAAGTGCTTTTTATCACTGAATGGTAAAGATTGTTTTAATTTATCAGTTGGTAGTAAAAGTGAAAATACATTGTATATTGTATAAAACAATGATTTAAGTTGATTCAACTACTATTCTGGACAAAGAAAGATAACTCAAATTTTCAAAGAATATTGAAAATATCTTGCTATTGCACAAATATCTATTCTGGACAAAGAAAGATAACTCCAAATAACTGAAAATTGATTGCTATTTCACAATATTGTGCAATAAGATATTTCTTGCTATTGCGCAATACTGTCAATTGAAGATTTCTTGTTATTGAACCATACTGTGCAATTGAAAATTTCTTGCTATTGCACAATACTGTACAATTGAAGATTTCTTGCTATTGCTGAATACTGTGCAATTGAAAATTTCTTGCTATTGCACAATACTTAATATAATAATTTTGAATCCTGTTTGGACCAACTTGAAAACTGGGCCCATAATCAAAAATCTAAGTACACGTTTAGATTCAGCATATCAAAGAAGCCCAAGAATTTAATTTTTGTTAAAATCAAACTTAGTTTAATTTTGGACCCTTTGGACCTTAATGAAGACCAATTTGAAACCGGGACCAAAAATTAAGAATCTACTAACACAGTTAGATTTGGCGTATCAAAGAACCCCAATTATTCAATTTTTGATGAAATCAAAAAAAGTTTAATTTTGGACCCCGAACTGGACCAACTTGAAAACTGGACCAATAATCAATAATCTAAGTACACGTTCAGATTCAGCATATCAAAGAACCCCAAGGATTCAATTTTTGTTAAAATCAAACTAAGTTTAATTTTGGACCCTTTGGACTTTAATGTAGACCAATTTGAAAACGGGACCAAAAATTAAGAATCTACATACACAGTGAGATTCAGCATATCAAAGAACCCCAATTATTTAATTTTTGATGAAATCAAACAAAGTTTAATTTTGGACCCTTTGGGCCCCTTATTCCTAAACTGTTAGGACCAAAACTCCAAAAATCAATACCAACCTTCCTTTTGTGGTCATACACCTTGTGTTGAAATTTTATAGATATCTATTCACTTATACTAAAGTTATTGTGCGAAAACCAAGAATAATGCTTATTTGGGCCCTTTTTTGGCCCCTAATTCCTAAACTGTTGGAACCAAAACTCCCAAAATCAATCCCAACCTTTCTTTTGTGGTCATAAACCTTGTGTCAACATTTCATAAGTTTCTATTAACTTAAACTAAAAATTATAGTGCGAAAACCAAGAAAATGCTTATTTAGGCCCTTTTTGACCCCTTATTCCTAAAATGTTGGGACCAAAACTCCCAAAATCAATCCCAACCTTCCTTTTGTGGTCATAAACCTTGTGTTAAAATTTCATAGATTTCTTTTCACTTTTACTAAAGTTAGAGTGCGAAAACTAAAAGTATTTGGACGACGACAACGACGACGACGACGACGCCAACGTGATAGCAATATACGACGAAAATTTTTTCAAAATTTGCGGTCGTATAAAAAGAGGAACAAAAGATACCAGAGATACATTCAAAGTCATATGTTAAAAATAAACTGACAACGCCATGGCTAAAAAAGAAAGACCAATAGAGAAACAATAGTACACAAAACACAACATAGAAAACTGAAGAATGAGCAACACGAACCCCACCAAAAACTTTAAATGTAGCCCTTAATTACCCACCATTTTATATGCTCAATTTGTGTTGATAGCAGGTTTTTTTCTCAGAAAATTAAATTATGCCCTGAAAGAAATGAAACTTCAAAGTTTCCAATAGTAGAAAACATCCTTCAATACATGCCTGATCCTAGGAACACTGGCTATATTATTGGAGTCACAATAACAAAGTCTTATTTGAAGTGTGAGGTAAGTATTTCACTATAAAGCAATGTTGTTAAATTCCAAATCTATATATTTTATTTTGTTAGCTGGTAATTATCTAACTTAATAACAATTCTATTTTTACACTTGAAGTTGACTTCTAGGTTCTCCCTACCTGCATTGTAAATTTCTCCTTCAACTCATCAAGGTCATCATCAGACAGACTACATACAATGTCTTCTGGGTCTTTATCTTTCATTTCTGTCAGAACATGTTTCAATTTCTCCCATTTGTCCTCTTCTGACATATTTCTACAAAAAAGAATTTCAGTTTATTGTCGTTGTGTTTTATGAAAATTGTCCAACATGTATATAAGAATAACAAGTGTGCTGTGAGCTACTGCTCACTGATGATACCCCCGCCGCAAGTGGATAATGTAAATAGTGTAAAAATATGTAAGTGTTCGGTACACAGGAAGTTGTCGAGTGATGAATCTGAAAACACATCACACGGTATAGCTGACTTATATAAACCCTGAAACCAAATTTCAGAAATCCTGGCATTGTAGTTCCTGAGAAAAATGCGACAAAACTTTTCAACTCGGCCATCGTGTGTAAAATGATACAAGTGTTCGGTAAACAGGAAGTTGTTGAGTGATTAATCTGAAAACGCATCACACAGTATAACTGACTTATATAAACCCTGAAACCATATTGCAGAAATCCTGGCATTGTAGTTCCTGAGAAAAATATGACGAAAATTTTCAACTTGGCAATCATGTGTAAAATGATACAAGTGTTCGGGAAACATGAAGTTGTCGAGTGATGAATCTGAAAACTCATCACACAGTATAGCTGACTTATATAAAGCCTAAAACTAAATTTCAGAAATCCTTGCATTGTAGTTCCTGAGAAAAATGCAACGAACATATTCATGGGACGGACGAACTGACGGACTGATAGACGGACTGACGGACGGACAGACAGAGGTAAAACAGTATAACCCCCTTTTTCAAAGCGGGTAATATTCAAAGCGGGGGTATAATAACCATTCAAAACTTTCCTTTAGAGTGTGCAAAGAAAATTAACATGTAAACAAAACAAGCCCAAAATACTGAAGGCTTAGTTTTTTAACTGTACTAATCATTCATTAAAGAGTTGTGAAGGACATTTGGTGAAGTCTGTTTGTGTTCAATGATCTGTATATATAACCTTAAGCCTAATCCAACTATATAGTTGAGGCCTCAGTATATAAACTTGTTAAGTGTACTAATTCTATTCAGTATTTTTAAAATAATTATAATACCAAAACTATGTGTCCACCATACACCCACTTACACGATCACCTTTTCTTGTTCAGAGAACCATGAATTCTGGTTCAAAACCATAGTAATTATATATTTAAATGTTAACATCATATTGAGCAAGTTTTAAATAGATTGGACCATCACTTGATGGTAACTTACATGATTATCATGCAGATGACATCACCCCCTAGTTTTTGGTGGAGTTTATGTTGCTCATTCTTTAGTTTTCTATGTTGTATTTTGTAAACTGTTTGTGTTTTCATCACTTTTTTATTTTTGACATGGCGTTGTCAGTTTGTCTTGACTTCTGAGTTAATATCCTTTGGTATTTTCAACCGTTCTTTTTTTAAATTTTTTTTTATCAAAAACTCAACCTCATTCAGGGTAGAGAAACTGACTTGAAAACATCATTTACCAAATATACCTACATGTGTTCTTGAGAGACAACTAAATACAGTTCTTGACTGTCATTCAGGACACTTTGTAAAAATCTGTCATCAATCAACTGACTTGCTAAATACCCATTCAGTTCAAGAACTCTGAAAAATTACATATTTTCATGAAAGTTAAAATATAAACACAAAATATGTGGATATCAAAATCATATATATAAAAGGGATGGACAAACAGACTGATAGAGGTTAACCTGTATAACCCCACTCTTTTGGAAGGTTTATGAGGGGATTTCACTCAATAAACCAACATATTAATTTTTTGGCATAAAATATGGAAGTATATATAGTTACCTTTATTTCCTGATGTTTATATTTATGCAAATAGTGACACCAGGGTGAGTATAGCACGAGACCTAGCATTCTATCATCTACATATTTCTGTAAGCAAGATTTATTTGAAATTGAAATAATCAATCTTGCAATCTTGTCCTTAAAAATAAAATTGCAAATAATAAATGAACAACCAAATTTCGGAATCTACAGTACATAAATATGAACAAATTGTGTGTCATACCTGCAGCCTAACAGTGAATCTAGGTTGTCTTCACATTTAACAACCATCAGGTTACCAGAAGAGTCTGTGTGTAGAGTCAAGCCAAACAGATTGCCATATTTCTGGATACAGACACACTTGACTTCCTGTCTCTCCTGATTCCCAAGAAGTTCAAACAGAGTACATCTGCTGGTAGCTTGTTTCTTCTATATACATGATAATAAATAAGAATTATTAGTTAAGAAACAAAAAGTAAAAAATGATAAATGCTCAACATTTTCAAGAAACATGGTGATCTCTATTCATGGCTTATTTTAGGTTAATGCTGAATTTTATATCCATTTTTTATTTCTGCTGTTTTGATTGCAGATGCAATTTCACACAATAAAAAAACAAAAACAACATACCTTCCTAGGAGGCTTTTCTAATGTTTTCACTTTCCTTTGTCTCAACCTTCAATACAAAATTTCATAAATTTATATGTATTTTTTTTAATTAATTGCTGATTGCAGTGTACTTGCTTAAGTTTGCATTTTATATTTTTACCTTTAAATTACTTAGAAATATTTTTTTAATTTTTTTTTTACATAAGATGGATTCTGAGTAAATCTTTCAGAAACTTTCAATGCTTTCAACACAACTCATATACAGTAGTGTTATATTGCTGGAAAAAATAAAATGTTTTAAGAGCTTTATAAACCGGAAGAAAAGCATATTTTTTCAAATTCTTTTATTACCCCTTTATTATGATCCTGTATTGATATTTAAAGATAACCTTGCTTTGTACGTACAGAGAAAAGATAGATTAAGAGAATAATATATACAAAATTTTGTTGTACCCTGACAATGTCTCTGACATGACGGTTGGATCTGAACATTTCCGTAACTTTGCTAGCGGTGATGAGACAACTGAGGAAGGCGAAGTAGATGGTGTGGAATTATGGGTTGGTAGGAAAATGACTGGTGATCTTCTTGCCTCTTTTGAAATTTGTCTGGCAGCCATGTATTTTTCACGGTCTAATGGTGACGTGAATTGTTCTGGATTGTCTTGTTCCTCTGATTCAAGTCGTAAGAGTTCATATACATGTGATAACAATAGTTCCTTGTCACTAACACTTATATGGTCATAGTTATCTACAAATATGGTTAAAATCGTGCGATTATTATGTCTCTTCATAGTCTCTTATGATTTACATTCCTTTTGTTCAATAAATACGCTATTTTTCTCTTTTTAATTTGAAAAAAATTGCCATAGAGTCCTTTGATTTTCATTTGTTTTGTTCAATAAATGTGTTATTTTTTTCTAGTTTTGAATTGAAAAGAAAATTAATCAATCTGTCATGGAAGCTAATAACAATTTCATATATCTATAATCAAAATAATTTCTTTTATCTTAAAGTTATTAGTCTACCTAAAAATGGAAGTCTAATTTCTGCCAGGTCTTCTCCTTTTACATGATGTCCTACAATATAAGGAAAATAAAATATTGTTAATATATCAATAATAACTAAAGCTGTTTGCATCAGGACTTATACCCCAGTAGTTTCTGCTGTAAAATTCAGTATTGAGACGATGACATTTTTGGCTTTAATCCATATCAATGTTAACGGTCAATCAACTTTTTTGTGGTCAAAGATCAAAGCCATACTAACAAATTGTCTTACTTTAATGCATCTGCATACTTAGTTTAACTTGGTTTGATTAACCTAAATTCTCCACCAAACAGTGATGTTCTGAACCTAAATAACTATCATAGGGGTCAAGGTGAGGGTGACATGATTTTAAAATTTGACACATCCCAATCCCATATAATTGGTTTTTAATTTAAGTGCTACAGTACAAAAGTTATGTGCAGGACACAAATCAGACAAGGTTTAACTACATTAAGGTGTAATACCACCATTGATTTTCCCCTATTAGTCTTTGTTAAATTTGCACTTTTCAAAAAATTGTGTAGAAATTATCTTTGTTTCAAATAGAGAAATACTTGGCATGAGTAAAGTTAGATCCTGTCCAGTACTACAGAAAAAAATTCACATAACTTTTCATTGCATATAAGAAAATAACCATCATTGTAAGTTAACAAATCAAATTCCTCCCTTATTCAACCTGTGTACAAGATTTAGTAACCATGTAACCTCAAGCTTACAAAATATTCTATAGAAACCCCCCCCCCCCCCCCTCCAAAAAAAAATAACGGTGCTTTGAAATACCAAAGACATTGTTTATGAAACAGAAATGTTTTACTGCAATAAAATGTAGGATTAATTACCTACAACTGTCAAATTCAAGGGAATATTTTTTTTCAACCTATTTTCGTATACAATCGGATGTGACGTACCATGATTTGGTGGTATTACACCTTAAGGGTAAATGTTCAAAGTCAAGGTCAAAGTGCTCTGATTTTTTAATGTGGCATTTCCCTTCCAATGATGCAGCTGAATACCATATTTGTCAAACAATAATACACCGTACAAATGTTATGAGTCAGACACAAATCGTCAAAAAATATTTCGATCCAACTTACTTTGGAATGTTAGAATGAATTTGTGCAGACCTTCTTTCTCTAGCCATCGTATCACATCTGATGTGGTCCACTGTCGTAACTGTAATTAAATAGTTAATTTTACATTCAATAAACATATAAAAAAATTATATAGCATGGACTTATTTATATTTACAAAACAGTAAGAAAAATGTTAAGGTTAAATGTGTGCACAAAACACATATCAAGTAAGGATTAAACAGGTTTTCCCCTAAGGTTGTTGATGTGTAAAGTAGACCTATCAACTCACAACTTGAATGAAACTCAAAGAGACCAATTGAGACAGAAATTAACAACTATGGGTCACTGTACCGCCTTCAACAATAGGCAAAACCCATACCGCATAGTCAACTATAAAAACTATGATGACCACCTATAGTTATTTATGGTAACACAACTTCTCTTTTTAATATACAATGTAACAGAAAGAATCTTGTCTTGTGTCCTTACCTGTCTTACAATAGTAGGCTCTCTTCTCAAGCCTTTCTTTATTGTTCCACCTAAAAAAAAAAAGAAGATTTAAATAAATTTCAACGATCAGTCAAGTTATTTAAGTATTTGTCTGGATAAAATAAATCATTAACTGACTATGCTAATAAAATTGAGAATGGAAATGGGGAATGTGCCAAAGAGACAACAACCCGACCATAGAGCAGACAACAGCAGAAGGTCACCAACAGGTCTTCAATGCAACAAGAAATTCTCGCACACAAGAAACTAAAAGTTAAAATAATACGACTAACAAAGGCCAGAGGCCCCCCGACTTGGGACAGGGGCAAAAATGTGGCGGGGTTAAACATGTTTGTGAGATCTCAACCCTTCCCATACCTCTAGCCAATGCAGAAAAGTAAACGCATAACAATACGCACATTAAAATTCAGTTCAAGAGAAGTCCGGGTCTGATGTTAGAAGATGTAACCAAAGAAAATAAACAAGATAAATATGTCTTATGATTAAGGAAAACATTGTAATTCCAAAGCATTCTGTTAGGCTAGCCTATTTTCCCTAACACATACACATTTTTCAAATCATAAAAGTAACATGATTATTCGCCATAATAAAAATAAGCTTAACTTCAATTCTCTGACATCAAAACAGAAACTTACACAAGTAAGGTGGCCCAATGAGGCACTGACAGATGTGATTTTACCTTCTCAATATTGAACTATAGTATAAAACTGAGAAAGGAAATGGAGAATGTGTCAAAGTGACACCAACCCAACCATAGAGCAGACAACAGCTGAAGGCCACCAATGGGTCTTCAATGTTGCGAGAAACTCCCGCACCCCGAGGCGTCCTTCAGCTGGCCCCTTAAAAAATAAGTATACTAGTTCAGTGATAATGGAGATCATACTAAACTCCGAATTATATATTTACAAGAAACTAAAATTAAAAATCATACAAGACTAACAAAGCCAGAGGCTCTTGACTTGGGACAGGCGCAAAATTGCGGCAGGGTTAAACATTTTATGAGATCTCAACTCTCCCCTACACCTCTTGCCAATGTAGAAAAGTAAACGCATAACAATATGTACAATAAAATACAGTTCAAGAGAAGTCTGAGACCGATGTCAGAAGATGAAACAAAAGAAAAAAAACAAAATGATAATAATACATAAATAACAACAGACTACTAGCAGTTAACTGACATGCCAGCTCCAGACCTCAATTAAATTATTATACATGTAATTATCGCTATTTTACGAAATTTTCCATTGATCTTGTTGACTGATAATTTCCTTTCTCAGCAGAATTGAGTGATATGAAAAATTATCACTAGAAACAAAGGGTGCATGTGGCATTATCAATGAAATTGAAAACCTTGTCATAAGTAAAATAGAGATAAACAGATTATCATTAGTCATCTCAACTTGATTGCTTTTCTCACTTTCGCCGTCCCGGCTCAAGCCAGAAAACCAATCTCGTTGAGATGATCAACGATAATCTATAATTATATAATACAGTAAACATGGTTTTCAAATATCTTTTGATTCAGATTATGTATAATTCAATGCATTTACTATTTGATTTGTTGGTTTGATCTTCTGTCAGATCTGACCAATCAGACTGCAGTAATTGTTCAGCTGTGATCTGCTCTTTTTGAACTTCAGACAGTCTCTCCTCAATGACCTGTGTTTGCTCTGCATTGTCCTGCTGCAGACGAGATAAATTGTCAGCCAAACGCTCTGACGATTTTTCTAAGTCTTGCCTTGTGATGGACATTTGCTGAAAAAAAAAATTTGAAATAATCAATTTCCATGCAAGTACAA
Organism: Mytilus edulis; assembly: GCA_019925275.1. Taxonomy (NCBI): domain Eukaryota; kingdom Metazoa; phylum Mollusca; class Bivalvia; order Mytilida; family Mytilidae; genus Mytilus; species Mytilus edulis. Next base: position 36,475,242 of record CM034360.1, read on the forward strand.
AAGTAATGCATACAAAAATTCATATATTCAATCAGAATATTTTACATGATTTGGATAATTTAAACTTTAGTTTTCTGATCGACGTAACCATGGTAACTGACTGTTTTTTCTACAGATAAATTGAAGTACACATTTTAGTATTGGAATGATTCATTATGTGTGTAGCTCTTTCTGCCCACACTGGTACATAATAATAATCAAAGAGCTGAAAGCTCTGAGGAAAAATGACGCCACTGTCTCTAATATTGGGATATTTTTTATGCAAGTCTTGATTTTCACATACCCTAATTAGTTTAACAATGCAACATGTCTCGTAAGTATATAATTGATATTCGTATATATGTGTGTGTGTGTGAAATGAAGATGACAACTGGCTGTTTTTTTAAGACAAATGAATAGGTCAAAACTACCTGAATTGTACAAATAAATACCGTAGAAAGGCTTGAATATTTCTCACTGGTACATAGTCCGAACCCCCTTCTCCCACAAAATTTTAGGTAAATAATCTTTTTGTTACTGTTATCAAAGGCCTAATGAAACTCAGGTAATTTCAAAGCATTCTAGTCAAACCGGCACCTGGTTAAATTGGCACCCGGTATAGTCAAATCGGCACCTGGTTAAATCGACACCTGATATAGTCAATTCGTCACCCATGTTAAATATATATTTTTAACAGTATTTTAAGCAAAAAAAGTAAAAATAAAAAAGGGGTTGCCAGAATTTTTTCAGTATTTTAGCAATAAGAGTGAAATACCTAAGGAAGGGATTGTCCAAAAATATTAACTTTCACATTTTTGGGGGTTCATGTACATTTGTATATATTTATTTTTCTCAACTAAATGTGTATTTTTAATCATAAACAAACAACACCAAACAAACAAATATTTTATTTGCCAATCACGGCGCCCAAAATGAGCAGAATAATTTTCAAACATAATATAAAGTAAATTAAAAATAGGTTAAACAAAGTACATAATATGATTGATTTTGATTTAATTGATTGATATAAAATATTAAAGCAAATGAAGTAGGCAATTTGTAATAATAAAAATATATAATATATGAGGAATTGGATATTCTTTATGCATTTTTTAACCAGTTGAGCATTTTACAGGATTGTTGGTTTAAGGATTATGTACCCTTGTGTTGATTCAGTGCTAAACCTATGGAAATTTTATAGAAAATTCAAATCATTTATCCTTGTACCCTCATATTTGGCAATTTCATGACTGATATACTGTGAAAGTACTTTTATTCGTGGGGTACCAATTTTCGTAGTTTTCGTGGATGACCTTATCCACGAATTTAAGTATCCAACGAAATAAAACAACCATTGACCAAATCAAGACATGGAAAGGTCTCCATCGGTAGGTTTGACTACTGATATGATCTAGGGAATATATTGAATAACGCCAAATCTAAGAATACTTTAATGGCAGTCACAGAGCTACAACCGCATGCATGAGTATACCCATTTAATCTTTAATAACCTAAATTGTACAACTTTTGATCTTTTACTTCTCTCAAAAATATGTTTGATCGATGACAGTCAGATTTCCAGTATTGATATGCTTGTATGATAAAGTGTTCATTTTATATCCTCATAGTTCTAGTACATATCGGAAATTATAATGGCATGCTGGGTTTGATTTTGAAAAGCTTTATTTGACAATTCAAGATAGGTTTCTAGCATTTGTTTATGTTACTGTTTTCTTTAGGTGACCTGTTAATGGCCTAATTAACACCTTCGATGGTCTTTAATCTATTGATCACTTTATCATGGTTTAATTAGTGTTACCACTACGATTTACACGGGTCAATGTTTACTTTGCAATTTCCTCAATCCAGACTATTTGTAACCTTCGTTTCTTAAAAGGCTTTAATTTTAATTTTGATGTTTTCTTTAGAAAACTAAAATCCACGAATTTACAAACCACGAATATGTAAATTATCCTCAAACCACGAAAATTGATACCCACGAATTAAAGTACTTTCACAGTATATATAAAATTATTGCATGCAATGCTAGCATTGATTTCCTTAAAACGAGTTTATTAATGTAGCTATTGGTTAAAACAAATTAAAATATGGACCAAATCAAGGACATCTTTTAGGGTGCGCTCAACTTTAGTGACTCAGCACGAGGTATTTTGGAATTTACGGGTTGCTTAGAACTTTTTGTAAAAATTAAACACTAGCGCATCATAGAAAAGCAAGTGAGTAATCTGTGTTTCAAATTTTATAACAAAGATCTCTGTATTTATAAAGGCTGTGGATTTTCTATAAAAATCTTGGTTTATTTGCTACAAAGTACTCTTTTTCTATCAAATGCAATAAAACAATAAATAATAATGCTTTGTATCAGTGTTTCCCCTTGGTATATGTACAAAATGGCATATCTCTATTATTCATTACATCTGTAGTTTTCATACAATTGAAGTTTGAAAAATTCGTACAAAAATGGCTACAGAAGGGGTCATAAACCTTAATGCTGTATAAACTTTCCTGAAAAAAACCACCTTAAATTTGCTTATTATTTGGCATGAAAGTTTGGATTTGACTTGTACATTTCAAATCCTCTGCGATCATTTGTGGTATTTTCTTGAGAAAACCTGTTTTCCATCACCAAACAAAAGTAGAAACTGCTTAAAAAATAATTCTAGAACGCTTCATGATTGTTAAAATAAGTTTAATTCACTTTAAAAAACAATTTTGAAACTTGCGATGTTTAAACAGGAAGTTTAAAAAGCATGTGTAAAAGAAGAAATTAACCGGTGAGAGTCGAATCCATACATGACAGATATCACTTTAATACAACTTTGAAATTGAAACAGTTCCATCCTCTTGTAAAATAGTCTTTTTTTATACCTATCACATTAATGTTTGATGGGTCTTAATCTTATACAAACCATATAAGTCGGTATGAAACACCAAAACGGAATGAACAATAACCGATTAGGTTTTGTAGTTTACAAATTCTAAGCTGGTTTCGGATGTCTTTTTTACTATGTTTGGATCATTTCAATCTAGCAGATACCCGTTTATTTCAAATGCATTGAAAAGAAATGAGAATTTTGTAATGAAAGGTTTAGTTTTTATATTAATCAGTTTTAATTTGATATTAAATAGAAATAACTTATTGATATGGATGAGTTAAAATTATTAGTTTGAAAAGTGATGAGAGCGCCCTCTACAATATCAAGGATGGCGGAACGTAAACAACCACCTCACCGCGAAATTGAACTTGTTCTCTTATTTCTTGCTTATTGTACTCTATTGTCCGCACCCCCTCTGTAAGGTCCAATTTTGGATAATAAAACCGCAGACTATACAAGCCTTTCTAAGGACAGGTCAGCATTTTTGTTGTACATAAAATAAAGTATGTAAACTGGTTCCCTTCCGACTACAACACTTTTTTTAGTGTAGCGGAATACAAGCAGATACCAGTTAGTTTGTAAAAATAGTAAATATGAAACCGAGTGCGGTAGGCGGAGGCAATAATCGACTTCATGTTGTTCTGGTCAATGGTATCGGAACAATGCTGCTGAAGCGTCATTTTCCAAAAAGTCACTGTCAAACAGGACATAGAGTCTCAAACTCATTTGACCTTACATTGCAAGGTTCAACAGTTCACTTCAATTTTGTATTAACCTGGACCTATCTAAATATACCATGGATTTTGCAAGTTTAAATTATTGCGTTTACAACTCTTGTCGCATTTTTCGCAATAACAAAGACCTCAGAATAATTTCTGAATTTACAGTATTGGTTTCACTCAATCAGCATCTGATAGTAGATACAAGAAAAATGATAAGCAGTTTAATGGTTTTGATAAGGAATACAAGACATCCTCTACTGAAAAACACTGATCAGATGACATAACATGTATACCTTCAGAACTTTAACAGATGGAGCTTTAGTTTCCATGTCACAGATTGCACACTGTTCCCTTTGGCTTACACATCTGCTTAACTTATCTCACAATCTGTCAAAAAAAAACCAACAATATTAATCCTAGTCATCTTTTTTATAACTCTAATACAAATTTTGGAAAATAAATGGGGGGTATGTCTTTGGGACTCAGATGAATTTGATGCCCCTGCTTGATTATACCCTTATAAACATAATAAAGAACATACATGTACATGTAAATCAAGAACAGTAAAAGTGATGCTACCCAAACTCATACTTTGTGTTTTGTAGTAATAAGCATTGCATATAAGTTTCATAAGAAAACTAACGTTAAGTCTTAGTTAGAAAACAGAAACCAATTAAGGGACGTACAGGCAGACATTCCTCATTACAAGTTACAAATATGCATCACTTAAAGTAAAACGATGCACTCTACATAACATATATGCATATGAAATTTAAGTTGCTAGCAGTTTCAATTTGTGTAGGGAAATCAAGATTCTAGCAGTCAGACTACTGTTTCTTAAGTTGTTACTTCTAACTGGCAACAATATGGAATGTATAAAATGTAGCAGCTGCCCTTTTTTCTGGCACCAACTTTTATCATATATCAAGATAGTTAGAGATACATGTCATGCATGTACTATGTGACTATGTCCTATTAAAACTATCTAAAAATCTGGGAACTTTTAAATCTGTCATGCGTTTTTCATGTTTGTGTATCATGTGTATTGTGTATGATGTTTTTTTATTCTTTTTTAACAGACAATCATTTCATCATGTTCATGTGAAAGTTGTTTTTTTATTTGGCTTATTTAACCTGTTTAACATGATTTACACATTTGTCATGTTTGCTGTTGAAAGGAAGATGATGGTAAACATATGTAGTATTTTAGATAAAAGAACATGTTCAGATCTAGAGGTGGTGTAATACACACTGGTATGGGTTATTCCAATTTGCAGGTATAAATTGAAATTTTTGAAATCATAGAAAATTCAGAAATTATATTAATCTTAATTTCTCGTGCTTGTCCTGCAATTGATTAAAAAGTAAACAGGGACTAAACTTAAAGTCACTCCGGAGATTGTTTAAACATGTTAAAATTATGTGTTCCTAGAATATCAAAAAATTGCTATCAAATTAATTATTATGAATAATTTTTTTTAAATCAGTTGCAACTAGTGGACGCTTAAAGGTGACTGCAGGGTCATCATGTCCATTATATGATTACATGATCTTCCTTAACGGCTGATTAACAAAATATTTTAATTTTTTTCCATTAATATTTACAATTTTATTTCTCATGTTTCTTTTTTTCTGATTTTTTTTTCTGTGCAACGTTTTTGCGATTTTTATTTCACGTAGTTCCGTGTTCAGGGCACCCTTTACCACCCTCTTACAGGTAACTCCTGACTTATTTACTAGAAAAATAAGAAAGGGTTAAAAACTTGAGAAACTGAATATTTGGTTTTGAAATCCGGATAAAACTATCGCAAATTTGACGAATGATGTCTTTTAGACTTTTTATTACTTTATCTGTTTATTTTATTGCAACATTGGTCGTAATGGCATTTTTTAACAAGGAAGAGTTGTTTCTTCTTGTCTTAGTTTTTATCATCTTTTAAATTTTCTCGTGGAAAATGACCCGATGGATTTATATGAGTTTAAATAAGTCTAATTTCTCACCATATGGAACAGTTTCAGGTCTTTTGATAATTTCTCAAATATAACTTCCGGTTTTCGGTTTTCTCTGGATTTATCTTCATTTAAAATTTTACTCAAATTCGTATTTCGGTTGTATCCTTGCCAAGATTCACTCTAAATTTAGATATCAAGTTTCGCTTTCCGTTTGACGTTTGTGAATTTGTGAAAGAAAATAAGCAGTTCAAACATTGCAATGGCAACGTTTTTTTCAAAAGTTAAACAGTTTCCGGATGTTCCCGAGGATGAAGCGATAACACTTGATCCATACTTGGAGGCAGCTGAGGGTGCCACCACAATTTTTGGTAAATATTCTAAAAGTCATGACGTGTCCTATATCTTTTTCAAGCTAGCTAATTAAAGGGTTTATAACTATTGAACTAAATCAGACATTATAACTATATTTGTAATATGAGGCAGGCATTACCTGTGAATGGGGACGAAGTTTGTTTAAATTAATTTTCTTGTAACTTAATATTTCAATTTGTTAAAAAAAAAGAAACGGAAATACCGTAACGTTTCCAATTTTGGTTCTGTTGTTAGGTATTTTACTTGTGACGTTATTTAAGTTATGACGTCATATCAATGTAAACAAAGAAACGCAATGCATCAGGTAACGTTTATTCATACCAAAGACAAAGATTGATTGAAATATTGGTATTGTGTTCCTTCAGCTTGAGTTCCTATATTTTACTAGACTAATCAAAGTCTCACGACAACAAGACCGGAAGAAGGAAGTAGAGTTATGTGTTCTGCGCAGATCCGGAAATTAAAAAATCCGACAAAAAAAATTGAACGATTTTGAGTTCATTAGTACAATGAAAAATTCGGGAAATTTTCCCGATTTTTTTTTTGAATTTTTTTTTTTTGAATTTTCTACTGTAATAGGGGACTTCGTCCCCATATTAAAGACCACTATTACAAACATAAGGAATATATACATTTAAGAATTTAAGCTAGCTAATGATAAGAACAGAGCCATCTCCTCTAAAGAGTAAAGAGAATGCTTCTGACAGGACAGTTTTTCCATTTTAGTTTGGATTTAATTCACTGATAACAAAATCAGTGTTTATTCCAATTAAAACAATATTCAATGATCTGCTGAATTGGTGTCCTTTAATTAGAATAAGTCTGTTTAAAGGATCAAATACTTTCCAGGGATCATCTCATATTATTGTGCTCGGTTACCAACATCTCTGTAAAAATGATGATGTGGCACTGCTATTTGTGTATCAATCATTGTGTCAATACATAATTGGATAAATTTATGACTAAAGAAATGATTTAGAGATGTAGAGTAACAATTTTATGCATGACTGTTATCATGGTAAATCAAAGGTGTTGATAGTATTGAAGTGAGATTTAATAAAAGCTCACCATACTCATTCAGTCCTCTGAGGAAAGAATTAAAGTTTAAGCCTGTTTTTGTTTCAGATTTACTTGGGGTTGCCTTCACACCTGTAAAAAGTGACATAACAGGCAATATATCTGTAAGTTTATTCATTTCTGTCAATCTTTATATGGGGGCATGAAAAGATACATAACTATTTGGGATTTTTTAAGACAGTATGAGTAAAACCCTTATTTATAGGTTGCAATTTATTACTGATGCAAAATAAAACCCTTTATGACACTGTTCACTCACTGAAAAACTGTAAATGATTTTCATAATCTTTACCTTTGCAACAGTTAATCATAAGGAGGGTAGCAAAAATGAGCTTGTGTTATTAAGATTGAAATTTAAGTTAAGTTTAGGATTCAAATTATCGTAATAAATTTTCCCATTAAATTGCATTGATTTCTGAACAGGAGTCAACAAAACTCTTATTCACATGAAAAAATTATCTTCATCAGTGAAACAAAATTGCAATTAGATTGATATAGAGACTGATAAATTTGTTTGGGTTGAAATTTTGGGTAAAAAAAACACTGAAAATTTGAATAACTACAATGTAACCCAAGGAGGGGCAGAAGGGGGTTAAAAATTGAAGAGATTTTGACTCACTGTGAAGAATCTCATATTTGTTGTTTTGTAGGAGAACATACTCAATCTCAAGTTAACATTATCTTGAACTGTCATGACTGTAGTGTAATCATTGACAAATGATTTTAAAGATTGAAGCAATTGAGTAATACCTGATGGAAGGGGTAGGGTGTTATTACTTAAATGTATGTAGAGCTTACATCGTAATTCTATGAGAAAAAATGGTGTTTTATTGATCACATTAAGCCTGCTAGAAATAATAATGCACATTTTTTTATCATTCCTGAATTTTTCTTTTATGTTCTCCTTTGCTTGTACTGGCACATGTTATTTTTAGCATGCAATTTCAAACTCTTTTTTTTTGTATAGAAATTAAAGAAAAGACAGGCTGAGGACAAAGAAAAATTTCCAACATTAAACGCTATTCTACAAGACGAAAAAGACAATAAAACTTCAAAAGAAGGTCAGATTGGGGCACTTTGGCTTAATAGGTACAGTACATTAAAATCTTTTCTGATGATAATACAGAATTTTATCTATGTTCAATAAAATAACTTCTGTAAGATAAAATCAGCCTGAGTGCCTTTTTACCACTAACCTAATTACGATTCTATGCAATACTTTGCATTTTAAACTGTTCCAGAATGTGAAGCATTAGAGCAGAGTATACACCTATACATTGTGGTTTGTCAAAAATTACTTAAAACAATAGAAATTTAACCAATGGCATTATTGCGGTTTTTAATTTTTGTGTCATTTTAGCAGTTAAATTATCCACAGTCATGTAGATTCTAAAAAAGGTAAATTTTAAAAGCTTAGAACTTATATATAATGATTGGTAAACAACTAAGAAATTGCTTTATTTTTCCCATTAGATACATATAACTACACCATTGTACACTGTGGATTCTTTATTTTCGTGTGTTCCAAATTATGTGGATTCAGGAAAAATTATAATTTTCATGGACATTTTATTTCCTGGTTTGTCGAGTCTGCATGCAAACACTACATAGAGAATTGATACTTCCATGAACATTTCAATTGACAAATTTGAAGGACATCTTTGATATATTTAGCTTTTGTTTGTTTGATAAAGACAAAACACTTGAAAGTAATTTATATTTTGTTTCAGGGCCTTGTTTTTTATACAACAGCTCCTGGTACATTTGATTGACAGTTTGAGAAAGGAACCAGATGAGACAAAGTTCCGTCCTATTATTTTAAAAGCTTATGAAGAAACACTTAAACCATTCCATGGCATGATTGTGAAAGCAGTTTTTTCTGTAAGTGGATAATGTAAAAATGAGTGGATGTGTGGTATGAATGCCTATGAAACAAATCTCCACCAGGGACGAAATGATGTAGAAATAAAAAGATATAGGTAATTGTTTGACCTTCAACAATGAGTAAAGCCAATACTGCATCGTAAGCTATATAAGTATATGTTGGACAGAAAGGGTCTCATTTTCTTTAGAGCTTTAGGTAAATGGTTTACAAAAACTTTAGGTTGATTTTATACTTATGTTGTTATCAGTATTCATGGGTGTAGATTTTTTTTCTATTTTCCAGTTTTACATCATTTGCTGCAGTTAAAGTAGCTCAATGTTTTATTTTGAATAGTATTGAATTTCAGTGATTACTTTACATCACTTAAAATCATCATTTTATAGGTATTTCATGAATACCAATAAATTCACAGTACAAATGTATATGAATAGAAGTTCTCTCAAATTTTCACAGTTATACTGACTTTAAGAATCTCTCTCTAGTCTATGGAACTTATCATTTACAGAAATATTAAATCTATGCCAATCCACAAAAAAAATATGAAAAGATACAAAGTTGAGTATATAAGTAAGCAACAAATGTTAAATTTAGCACAAAGAAAGCAACCAAAAATTAAGCATAAAAGACAGCAACGAACAATTTAAGGACTCTCGCAGATATAAGATTTTTTGAAAAAAATTTAACATTTATTTTTCATTACAATTTTTTTTTATTACCTTTAGTAGTTGTTACTTAATTATATGGTACAAAAATCATTGCAAAAAATCAATTCATGTTAGCCACAGGTGACTTATAAAATGTAGATATCATTGAAAAAGCTCCAAATTATCTCCCTTTGGTGCAAAATTGCAATTTTTTGGCATTAAAATTGAAATATCTTTTTTAACTCATCGGTGACCTAAATTTTTAATTGTTGTTTTCGAATAAGCTGTACATAAACTAAATAATTGTAAAATTTAAGCGATTTCTGTGATTTAGTTCTTTTTTTATTTCGATATTACGGCTATTTCTCCTATTAGTTCAACAGAAAAAAGAACATAAACAAAAATGTATGCCTCTTTCGAAGGCAGATTGTGAGCGTAAATGAACAGTGACCCCATTTTTTTATTTCATTTTTCTATTAAGTATAAGATAAAGTTCATTTATAGAGAAATATAGCGAAATCCTATATTAAATAAAAAATTTGATTTAGACCTTTGAGCCCCTTAAATATTAAGTTTAAATAAAAAGTTATCAAAGTTTTATCATATACATGATTGTTATATGTTTTTTAGACTGTTTCAAGAGCAGCACCCTACAGACCTGATTTGATGAAATTATTGGCTCTAAATGAAGAAGGGAAAGATGAACAAGTGAGTTGTCTCCCCCTCATCTATTTAATGTCTTTAGTTTCAGATTGCAGATGTCTCCCCTCATCTATATCTGTCTGTTGTGTCAAATTCATACAGGAAAAAACAAAAATGTTGTTGTTTCACAAATTAGTATTACATGGAGGGGAGGCAATTTTACCATTCTTGTGTTATGCCCGATATAAACAAAGAAATTGCTGATTTTTTTTGTGTCAGTTCTCTAACTTTAGTTTTCCTCAATCAAATATTATGAAACTTATAGGCAATGCTAATTACCATGTAATACAGATCAAGTTTGAAATTGGGTAGTGTCACTTTTACTGTTCAACAATTATGTCCCTTTATAACTTGATATAATATGCAAGCAGTCTTATGGACACATTCACCATTTTTTAATTAATGTGATATTTTGAATGTCACACATTTTATTTCATCATTTCAAGATGAAGAAATTACAAGTTAATTTAATAATCAAATTCATTGTTTGAGTTCCTGGCAATATATATCCTTATTGTGCTGATGAAGTTTATGCATATATAGCACAAGAGGTCTCGCTGGAAGAGTGGTCTAAATAGTCATACTCCAATCTGAATCGCAAAAGTGTTGAAAGAAGCGTTAAACACCAATCAATTAATCAATGTATAGCACGCTTTAATCAATCAATCATTATTTAAGGATGTACTTAGGTGAGGTTTTGGAATTTGTGTCAAATGTTCGGACTCCTTGGTGTTTTTCCATACAAAACAATGTAAAATATTTTGCCCCATAACACCCATTTATTTTTTCATATAAAACTTAATAGCTCATGAAAGGTCATTTACCAAAATTTT